>LD353332.1:8903-33360 GCA_001465055.1 Ptychodera flava
GGCTAATAAAAGAGGTATATTTTATAAAAGGCATGTTATATCATAGTAATTTGTTTCGTATTTGTTTATTTACGAGTACTCAAAAAAAACATGGCGGCGCCCAAGAAGAGAAAGAAGGGTACACTTCCAGTTACTCGCATAGTATATTATGAATAAGCGCATGCGTAGTCAGTAAGCCGCTGGCGCGACTAATAATTGCCATGATGTTTTCTATGATGTCAACAACGATTTAGAAATATTTCAGCAATGCATGGAGGACATTGACCTGCTTGTAATTTAGTCAGAAATAGGATGGACATTGAATTGAGTTGAATATCAAAACCTTGTGTTCTGTTTTAGAATTCTATTGACAATAGGAAAGTGTGTTTTGATAATATAATTTGATGTCATACAGTCTACAATGAATAAAATCAGATGAAAAGAGAGTTCAACTGGTTGAACAAACTGAACAAATATGTATCAATATACTGTTTGGTTTTTATTTTCATTTTAAAGAAGTTGCATATTTTCCATCACAATGATACAGCATTAGGAGATAAATGTGCATATTTGATCACCAGGAGTTGTCAATGATTTGTCAAGGTAGATTCTCCTGAGTAGATCTTTGCATTGTCTAACAACTTAATCTGCTAACACTTTCATTTTTTCTGGTCAATAATATTTAGTGTATCAACATGAGTGTCTGTGTACTGAGTCCCTTTACTTAAAGCCCAACCTAATTTTTATCTTTCCTTGAAATGACCTTTGCACTGAAACACTGCATAGATGGATGGGATGCTGTACTTTAGTGTTGTTGATAGTAGCACATATTTGGTGTTATACATTTTAAGAAAAGGCAGCAGAGCTTAATTGCTGAGTCACTTGTTTTGATCGGCAACAATATTTTTTTGCTAATAATCATGCCTGGTTTACTTTCACATGTTTCAGTTGCATTGAATTCATCAGGAAGTAGTTCAGATTTGTAAATCATGAGCATTAAGCTTGTTTATCTTGTAGCAATGACCAATAAAGGCATGGCCGTGTGATATATTTCAAGTTAACAGTCAGAACTGTCATTGATGATAAGTTACATATCTACAGTGACACAAGATTGCAATGTGTCATCATTTTGGTGATTAGGAAAATTCAGGATGTATTACAACCAAAATTAAACTTTCAAGAATGTGAAAAACAACGTCATTTTAATCTGTGGGAGTTAACAGCATTACTTTGTAGTCTGACAGTACCAAATAACTTCTGTTGATGTCATTGAATTGATTATTCTGTTTCTTGAATACTACTGGGTAGCAGCCTCACTATATGTGTGAAACAACAATGATCTAATTAGGGGAAATGTACGTGGCTTTGTAGGGGATTTGTTTGTAAACAAGTAACTTGTATCCCTTGCAATGTTTTACTGAAAAGATTAAGACGTACATGTACTACACAAATCAGAGTTGCTGCTGAATTTCTGCGACCATTTCACAATGTGATAATTGATATTATATCATACCAATATTGATGGCACAAATACAGCAATCTGATTGGTCAAGACGCGAAAAGAACCATGGTATATTGGCAATATACCACGGCTTGCATACATGCGAGCTGTCAGCTTCAGCGAAAATCCGTTTTTGACGTTCCACGCCAGAATTTCAATATACCTTGTGATATAATAGCAATAAATCACACCCAGCGACAGTATACCACTCAATTTTGACCAATTCACTTCATATGTGCACTCGCTATCGCTTGTGCATTTATGTCGTAAACTGGTCAAAATCTCGTGGTATACTGTCGCTGGGTGTGCTTTATTGCTTAAATACTCACCAGAAACTCTTTGTCTTCTAGGGCTATCTATACCACTAGATACATCCTTAGAGGATAGAGAACCACTAGGCAACTTTTCACTACCAGCCATTACTGAACCACTCAGCAACTCTTCACTACCAGCCATTACTGAACCACTGCGTTCCTCTGTACTACCAGGAGTTAACATAGTACCACCAGTTTTGGGTTTACTTCTGGAAAGACGCTTGAAGATCTTGCTGAAAATACCTCCCGAATCTTTTGTCTCTGTCGATAGATTTGAAATCCCTGTCAACAGTAAGTTAACTTCAGTTGTAAGATTTTAATGCACACAGGACTGACATTGGAACTTCCAAATGAGATTTCCTTCATCCAAGAATTAATTGAATACAAATGAGGCAACTTTTAATCATCAGTAATTTTTTTCATCAGTTGCTAATTATCAATTTTTTACCTTTCTTATGCTTTGTTTCCATGGTGACCATGGCTGTCTCCATCTCACTTGCCTCCCTGCCAGTCATCTCAGGTTGTGATGGTGTGGCTGTCTCCATCTCACTCCCTTTGTCACTGGTCATCTCAACGGGTGTTTCCTCTTTCCCAAATTCACTGATTTTAGTTTTAGTGTGCACATTATCCAGTGATGTCTCAGATAATGCTAAATACGAAGACAGATAAATTATTCATGATACAATAAATAAAATATAGGAAGGCTTATTTGACATAAGGCCAGTACACAAATCACTTTCCCAGAAAGTGACCTCAGAATGTTGAAGCCCTTTTCTGGGATATCCAAAGGATTGATCAGACACTTATCTCTCTAATCCATCAAAGCACATCTTCAACCTGGCATATTGACAGGGTTAATTATTTAGATTGAAATTAGCGACAATACACAGTATACCCTGTATGTAGTCTGCATCCACTAGGCTGCACCTACATGTACGTGTATAATCATGTACCAGTAATATCTGAGTGGATTCAAACCTACAACATTGAGCACATCAGTCAGCTTGTATACTATTCAGCAACTGAATGAATGTCTTCTTTTCAATATTAATTTCTGGACATTGATGTTTGTGGTACAAAGAGAGGCCTTTGTTACCATAATTTCTGGTGTCAAGTGTTTGTATTCACCGGTACTTGTCCATAAATATTTAATTGTATAAGTTGATGATGTGGTGGGCCATATTAGTCCTCATAAAAGTGACCTGGAACCATTTTCAACACAACGACAACTGCTTGGCTACAGGTGGCAACAATAAAAGTGTAGGCAGTTACAAGTAGTGTGTGAGTAAATCAAATTTGAGCGCAATGTCCCTGATTTTCAATTTCACTGATAACGGCCTATATCTTGAGAAAATAGCCTGACATGTAATATGCTGTGCTGGTAATTAAAAGCAATAAATCCCTTTTTCACCCATGATGTATCATACATAACACACTGAAGTAACACAGTCTTATGCATGGGTAGATTTTGAAGTTTATAGAGTCAATAATCACATACAGATAGATGACAGACACAAACAAATCCTGACAGCTTCCTCTGCATATTCTACCAATATACCGGTATGTTTGGAACTTTAATATACAGCGGAATTTTCATTCAAGTTGTATACGCTTGTTACTCACCTTCCTGTTCCATTTCAGAGGTGATATCAATTTTTTCACCAAGTTGAAGACTTTCTGCAATTTTCTGGAGTTCAAGATCAGATTGTTCATCAGATTCTTGTTCTAGTTTTGTCATCAGTTCATTTATAAGTTTGTCTTTTTTCTCCATCTCACTTTGAAAGTTTCCAGATCTTTCTCTCAGATTGTGAACTTCTCTGAGCTGTGTAGTGACTACTTTTTCAGCATTCTGATATTGCTGCTTGTACTCCTGACACTGCTTTTCTAATTGTGACTTTTCATTCAGTGATTCAACTAACTGGGTTTCCAGAATTATCTTTTCTGTTAAAGCCGTCTGGAATTTAGACTTTTCTTTCAAGGCAATGTCAAGTTGACTTTGTAAAGACTGAACTGTGGACTGTGCTAGTGCCGAGTATCTGATGTCAGAATCTGTGAGTTGTTGTTGTTCACTGGATTGGAGTGGGAGTAAACTTCTGGTTTGTAAACTTAGAGTTTCATCGATCACTGTGATGGGAGGAGTTGGTGTGCCATGCTGTGTGAGGTGTTCATCCAATTCTGTAATAAAACAATTTTATTTACAATGCTACCAAATGATTTTCACAATTCACTAATAATGCTACAGAAGACTTCATTGTAACATTTCAAATTCAATGTAACTTGTGAAAAAATGTCAGTATTCTGATGAATGTTTATTGAAAAATGAATACTTTCAAATGTTTGCAGAAATATAATAACTTAAAGAGGAAATAATTTCAAATGTTTGCAGAAATATAATAACTTAAAGAGGAAATGAATGGTTTAAAAATTAAATGGCAGGAGATGACAAGTGATGTTTCTACATTTAATCTGAATATTTATACACATGATGAATGTTGAGTAAATTATAGGTAGTCATACTTGTACAATTGCAATTTGGTTAAAAGATACATTTGAATGTTCACACAGTATTTTCACCTGAAGTCAGTGTAGATTACTTACCAGCAAATGATAACCGTTCAAAATTGACATCAGTCACCAGATACCTTGTAACACTCAGCAATGACAGGATTTCCTGTCTAGAGGATAGGATATGTTGAATCCTGTCTGTCATTGTCATCACTACTTGGATTATATCAAACTGACTTCCTTTCTGTCTGATG
This sequence comes from Ptychodera flava, assembly GCA_001465055.1. Taxonomy (NCBI): domain Eukaryota; kingdom Metazoa; phylum Hemichordata; class Enteropneusta; family Ptychoderidae; genus Ptychodera; species Ptychodera flava. The sequence continues at coordinate 13,457 of LD353332.1, forward strand.
TACTCCCCAGCTTTGAACAATGAACAGACATTAGTCTCAGTGGATTGGTGGATTTCATGAACAGGATCAAGCTTAAGGAGCATTAACTGTAATGGATCTGTCTCTACTGCTGGGACGTCATTATAGGACATCATTGGTTTAATTCCACCTCCATCTCCTGCATTAAAATATGTGGCAATATATCAACATTCACTTATTTCACCATTGTGTGGAACTAAATTGAACTCTTTGCGAATTTATATCATGCCCTAGTGTGTAATAATGATACTTATTGCATGATAGACTGCAATGGCTGTTAACTTCCCATTTGTATTATTATATCACTATTACTGAATTTGCAAATTTGGAGAAAAAATAAATGTCAAATAGTTATATGTCATTTCATAAAATCACACAAATCACACACTGAGGAAAGAAATTACATTCGTATGGCATAAGCATTTTCATTCAATAAACATAATTAAGAGTAAGCTTTCTTTTAATTAGTTTGTTATGTATGGTTATTTTAGTATTTATCATCAGAGAAGTGATAATTTTCATATAAATGATAGCTGTGACAAATAATCCCTACATTAATACCAGGCAATATCTATCATTTTGTGAGATCACATCATAACAAGATTTGGAAATATAATTAGTAACTCTTATAACTGTTAAACACTTACATCCCAGTCAAAGAAACTGAAACAGAGACAATTATCTTGTAGTTGAAAGAGTATCGTCAATCTGAAGAAACACTTACGATTAATGAAGAAAAGTTCAACTTCTTTGAACCTCTTCTCATCATATGTTGCTTTCAATCTCAATGTAATACCAACTTTGCTAGCAATCTCTCTCATTTCATCTGTTATCAGTATTGGTTCAAATGCTCTGGCTAGACTTCCAGATCTACAAGTCTGCTTTAACCTGTAGAGATTATAAAGAGTAAGAAACCTCAGCAAGATTGCTAAGGACTTTGCTGTCACACTGGATGGATTAACATCACCAAGTTTCTGCTTGCATGTGTTCCTTATTTTCTGACTGCCGTCTTGATCACCCAGTATATCTTCTACTCTACGTTTCAGTGCAACTTTGAGCGTCATAACCACTTCCTCTATTAGTTCCTGTCTCACTTGTGCTGGAAGGGCTTGAACATTCTCATCAATTCCTATCTGTACAGTTAGACAATCTGTTGAAAAAGAAAAATGGAAAATTACATCAGAAAAGGGAGATACAATATAGCACTGCGTGACTGTATCTACCAGTATGTCAAGTCAACTTTGCGAATGTGGGAGTACAGAAAGTTTACAAATTTATCAAAGGTATCTCATTGTCATGGTTTTTCATCACTTGCACACATTCATAAATTGAGCAATTCAAATGTATTGCGACCACACCACCAAAAAATTTATATTTTCAATACAAGACTTGCACAAACTGACTGTGTCATACAGTACAGCCAAGGGGTTTATGATAAGGGCAATTATACCATATGTTCAGTATACACATCTACTTGCTAATTTCATATCATTGACTTTTATTCAGCTTGTTTCACATTTTGCATGAGGTGGTGATACACTTTATTCAGTAAAATACCAAAAGAGTACTTCAATTCATCAGTGCTTTATTGCTATACCGTATTACAGCCGTTGAAAAGGTGAATTGAATTAGTGTGTTAACCATACCTAATGATGCTTCAGATTTATCATTTCCATTTACTTCCAAATTTTTCATATTAGTCTTTGTTTTAGCTGTCACATTACCATTTCCTTTGTTTTCAGACACAGTTTGCTGCTGTTTTATTGACATTTCATCAGGCTTCTCTGATGGGTTATCAGTCTTAGAGACACCTAACAAAGAAAAAGAAAATGTAATTGAAATGAGATAATACCGATATTTGCAAAAGGAAGTTGACAATACCTATTATTCATCATGTTACAAAAGTAAGGGCCTATCCATATCCTTATTATATATTCATTGAACATATACCGGGTATATAATTAGCAGTTGCTTATCTTGTCATTGCATTTTCTTTAATGTGATGATAATTTTGATGAACATGTTTCTACCTGTAAAACCGGTGTATGGTATGCCTTTAGAAATCATGATGTAAATTTTAAAAGTATTCAAAGTTGAATACAATACCTTTCACATCTCTTTTGACTCCTTGATCTGTACTGTCAGCTCCACTTTGTTGTTTGACAGTGGTGGTTAAAAGGGATGCAAACCTAGCAATGCTTTCTGAGATGGTTTCACACTTTACCAAGTCTGTTTTCAAAGCCTTCGCCTTCATGAAAGCCAAGGCTGTCTGTTGTAGATGTTTTATTATCCTCTCAGACAGTTTTGCCTCGGCAGCTTCTACAACAACATGGTCAACATATTCTTCCAGGTATTTCTCGATGAAACGAGCCAGATGAGTATACTTATAGGCAGCTGTTGGTAAACCAGATACCATTGCTTCAAAGCCGTAGAAGCTGTAATCACTGTACCATGGTGCAGGCAGACAGAGATGAGACTGTTGTAGAGATCTGTGCAGAGACATTGCTGAATGCCCTGGATGAAGTGTTGGCCTGATATGAGGACATTGCATCTTATGAACCAGGAACTTCACCACAGTCTGGTCTGCATGCTGAGATACTCCTTGGATCTTCCATGAGGGAGGATTAATTGGTGATTGACTGCCTGTCAGACAATTGGCTGCGGTACCAATTGAAACAGCCATTGATTCACATCTTTCTATGGCTTTCTGTGTGTCCAACTGACCGCATGTCAGAATACCATGTGTAGTGGTCTCTCTCAGTACTGGATCTGTTCCTCTGAAACATGCCTGTGGTATTGGAAGCATCTCCTCATGTGGAATTTCTGACAAGTCTTTACCCTGAAACTCAGCTCTGTATGCATTCTGGAAATATTCATAGATGACCGGACCAATGGAGAACAGTAAGTCTGCTTTACTGGCCATTTGCAACATCTTCTCTTCAAATTCCAACAAACCATACTCTTCAGCTTCCAGGCAGGCAGATTCTGGACAGGCATGGTTGATGAGAACCAGTTTTGCCTTTGGGAACAGTTTTGCTCGGATATTTGCTGCTGCATGTCCTGTCTTCGGAGAATAACCAACCACGTATTCAATATCCTCTATCTTTCCAAGGTCAGGAAAGTAACTTTCATGGTTCAACAGCCACTCTGTTCTTGGTGGATCAGCTTTGGGTTCAATTCCCAGCTTTCTCTGTGCTGGAATCAAGGTGACACCACTGCTCTCAGCATCTTTCTTCTGAACATCACTAATTTGAATGTCAAGTACAGTAGAGTAGGCTTTCAGAGCTTCTCCAGCCTTGGCCTTCCTTTCACAGAAATCTTGGACAAGTGTTCTGTGAAATCCTGTCAGACCTAACTCATCATTTTTCCAGACATCGGAAACAAATAATGCTGCGGGCTTGGAAGGCATTTGATGAAGTGTAGCACGAGGGAAAAGATTTCCATGGATTACTGGAGCTACATTCTTTGTCTTTGCAGACAACCCAATCACATGACCTACATTTTTTAATTTCCCTACTTCTGGGTAGTAGGTATTGTGATGGATAAGCCAATTTACTCCAGGTGGGTCTTCATCAGGATCTAACCACTTGCTTCTTGTAGCTGGAATCAGTGTGACACCATGTCTTGTTGCATCTTCCTTTTGTTCTTCACTCAGTTCAACATCAAGGACAGTGCAGTAAATTGCTGAAAGTTCATCAGGTTTCTTCTTCAGTGTCTCTTCACAGAAATCACTGATCAGCTGCCAGCTTGGTGGTCCATATGAATTTGTCTTCCATGATGTTGATAAAAACAGGGCTGCTGAAACGTCTGCCATGAGTAAGACTTTACAAATACATGTATCATACACGGAGTTACCAAGTCATTCAATTTTTTACACCAACACTGACGCTTGACCCAGTCATAAACCATTCACTGATGATGATGGCATGTACACCTTCAAGTCTATACCGGTATACTGGAGCATCACAATGTTAGTCTTTCAGGTGTACCAATCTACTGCAAGATAAGCAATAAGAGGCAAAATTTTTAATGCCAGTCACTGTGATTTCTCAGGGCAATTAAGTTTCTGTTGAGGTATGCGGGGATAAATATTGTTTTATCATCTTTCTAATATCAAGACTCTTCAATGAAATATAGTTTAAAGGCATACTGGTATATCAGTACATACCAGGTATTTTCTCTGAAGTGCAAATTTCATCTTTTAACAAAACTGCACATTTTATGCAGCTGACGATGTAGTAGGGTTTTTGATTATATATACTTCTGGTCAAATGACACAATATCTATGTAACTTAACTGCAGAATTAAACTTGCAAGTGACGCCTTGAAGAAAGGCTTGGATTTTGTTAAACATTTGGTAATTTTTTTTAGCCATAATTCTAGAGCTCTGCTGTTTTTGCTGAAAACAATAATACAATCACAACATAACACTAAGAATTAAAATTAAAGAAAACTGATGTGTCCTGAGAAAATTGCTGTTTTTCTTTGACAAATGGTGTGGTAAATGTACCTCTGTTGCTCCACATATACATGAGTACTACATAGGCATTCTTCTTGCCCAGCTTGGTCAATTAATTTTGTCCAGCCTGATACAAAAAAATTTTCAAATGACAGAATTAGCATGCCATTAGGCAAATATTTCACATCTATTTAAACCTTGATTTTAGGCAATACCAATCAGTCTTCCTTTCTCCGAAGACAATCCCTACAACACATTACACAATGTGAAAAAATCAACATTCTTTACTTGGCAGAATTCCCTACTTTTACAGTTATTTATTGGTCATCTAGGACAAGCAGAATATGTGATAATAGCTGATGATCAGACTGTGAAAATGAATTTTATTGTGGATAAAATATCTCAATTTACACAGACATAATTTGTCATAATCAGATTGATTGCCTTAGTTTTCTTTTTTCAGATTTCAATTTAATTAAATTGAACAGAATTCATTTGAATGTGAGCAAAACACCGTATGCTTTTTAGACCAACTAATCAATTTTCGGAGCTACAGAACAGAAACTTGAAGTCTTCCCTTGGATACTGGTGATCAATTAATATGTTATCAGGCCAGCAAATTGCATAAGTAAAACAGTATTCATTTGAACAAGGTAGCATTGGGTCGTCACTGGAATTAATACACCAAGTTCCACCATAAAACAGACAATAGTTAGTTAAAGTTACGGCACTGTTGTAATGAAAGACTCTGTGAATTGGAATGTAAGATTGTTAGTTGATTAGGAGCACTTAAAATTGTGATAAAATATGATTCAGAGTAGAATTTTTGTGTACAAGAACAGATTGGTGTTAAGAAAGTTATTAAGACCTACGCAGATCACCTTTAGACTTAAGCTTTGCCACTTTTGTATTAGGTATTACTGCTTATTCCTCTCACCATTATTACTTCAGCATGATTAGGGCAGGTTACAGTGCAATAGGAACCAAACTAACAATGTAACAGTTTTGTGTGTGAGTGAGCTGTTGTAATACATTGTTAAAATATCTTGCAACCAAGAGTTGCAAGTACAAAATATCTTGTACCATGCAGGAGAATTTATAAAGTTCTCCATTCCACAAGATTTCAAAAGTCTATAAGAAAAATCCGTATCCCTTTATTATAATTTCTTTCGAGTATTGCAAATTACTTAAGCATTTTATTGAACTTCTGATAGCAGTTGATATGGTCATTTTGTTTGCTCCAATCAAATTTGAATCAGGGTGACAATGTATTGTTACCATCTGTTCAGAGCCAAGTCTTTTAATTATGTTCAAACATAAAGTTAGAAGACATATCTTGTGGATCATGTGATCATGTGTCAGTTGATCATGTGTCTTTGAGAATAGGAAAATTCTCATCTTTCCTATGAGTTCACAAAGAGAATTGCTGCCAGTTTGGTAGATGTAAGTGGTAACCGCGATGGAATTTTCATCCCTCTCAAAACATTACATGATACCCTGACTTTATATAATACACATTGATTTTGAAAAACAATAGTTTCCTAGCTGTTGCAAGCAAGTTCACATAACATCGAAAATACAAACTTTGCATATTGTGCTTACTTTGCATTGCATCAAGCTAAGCAACTTTCATAGCAACCCGGTTTGCCCTCAATTTTAAATGGCTTTATTCAGTTATCTTACATCTGTCTGCAACAATATTCTTTATTTCAATATAATGCATGGGAGTAATTTGCATTGAAATAATTCATTGTTCAAAAACAAGTGTTATAAAACAATAGATATTGTGTTAGAATTGCCTACTATGAGTGTCCATTTAAAAGCAATTTAATGCCTTATTTCTTTTATGAAATAGCATTCCCAGTTTTGTCACAGTAACTTCTAGCATTAACAACTGGTTAATGTATACATTACAAATGTATTGTTTCCAATGATCAGAGAGTGCCTATGCATCCTTGAACGTCAAACTGCAAGTCCATGAGATCTCAAATGTACATTCACATCATTCTGTACATACTGGTGCATCAAAATATCTACTGATACTTAGGGCCAGCATTGATAAGTTTTGTTTGCATAGACGTTATTGCTTATCAAAAGTAAAATGCATTATAGTTACAGTAGAAAGAAAAATGCTTTTCTAAGTAGTGCATCTTCTGATCCGTACAGTATGGTACATGTATAGCTATGTTATACATGGAGTCTTCCTTACCAACTAATCCGTGAACTGAACCCCACCTCCACCCAAGTTTTATGTTCAGCATTTTGCAACAACTTCAAATCATGAGGCACATCACACCTACCTTAAGTTTACATTTTCATTTGGCATACAGAAATTCCAGAAGTCAAGTGTGGTGCCTGTCAAATAGGCAACTCTGATAGCCCAGGATAGCCCAGCTATCTTTGACCAAACCTCATAAAAATACTTGCTAATCACATTTAATGATGTTTTCAGGGCTAAATTAACAAAAATGATTGCTCAAGGTATCTCAGACAGTGCCTTGCAAAGCTCAATAAACTCTTGAAGATGGAAGACACTTGTGCAACTGTACTACTGTACGTGAAGCTGTCTTGAACCAGATGCTAAACTTGCTGGTAAATTTAAGCAAAGGACTGCCACGATCACGACGCAGGTTAAAAAACACATAGTAATAGAGACAGGTGATTGGTTTCATACTATTTTCTAGCCAGGGTCCTATGGCGCTATCAACAACATGAAGTATTCCATTCCACCAAGTGTTGTTTTGACGGAAGGTCACTGCCTGAGTCAACACTTAAGCTATCAGTGCTGATGAAAGCGTTATCATAGTTTTGTGCAGTACCTTATGTGCTAAGTATTATTATGATTCCAACTGTCATATATTTAGTAGGACTGAAAAGCTTTTGTGTATCAATCTATCCAATAATTTCACAATTGACAATGAAGGATAACATCATATTTCAAAATACAGTCAAGAAAATTACACTGTAGATACATGTATATACACGGGTATTGATTACATGGCTATCTGCATCACACACTAACAGGTTGCTTTTTGCAGGGTATGTTCTTGGTTGGAGAAGGAAATAGAAATGAGAAATACATTAGTACCATTTTCGTAAGTGTCTTCAAATATCCTGGATTTTAGCCCTGTCTTCATGAAAAAAATTTAAATCCTTGTAAAAAAGTTATGAAACTTCATTGATCAATGCAAAAATGTAACATGGCCCAACCAAAAACAAGCGCACAGAAAGCAGGTGTTTCTCTGTACTTATGGCAAACTTAGTAATAGTTTGTCAGTATTCCAACACTGCAAACATAATAGTAACTATGGCATGGAATTAACAGCAGTCACTTTGATATTAAAAATAGAGGTATTCATTGGAAATTGAAAGGAAAATTTACCAAGTACAAGTACCACACCTATTGAATGTGGTGGACTTCGATCACTGCCTTAAATTATATATTTCTGTGTTGTGATCGAACAAATTTAAAAAGGAAATAAATGAAATATCATCATAATTTTGATTTATTCTTGGCTTTGTACAATGCTACATAAGGTTTTGGATGCATGCCACAATGCAAACATTAGTGTTGCTGTCTCGATGCCCTAGCTATAAGCATTTTGAAATCAATGAAAATTGCTGTACACAAGTAGTAGTCATTTGGAAAATCAGAAGCTCAGAAATCATATAAATTCAATGACTTCGAACACGGCAACAACCACTACATGCATAAATGCAGGTTGATTGTACACAAATTGCCATGGGCAAAGTTCTATGATATACTCAAGGAAAGCATTAGCTGCAGTACAGTAGCTCGAGGTTTTGCCTGCAGTGGTTATTTTGGTCGGACAGCAAAACCAGAGTACCGGTATGTTTGCCGTCCGACCGAAATACCCAGGCAAAACCTCGAGCTACTGTACTGTACGGTACTGCAGTTAGGAAAGCATGGCGCCATGAGCTTGTTTGGCTCTGTTGAAAAGGTGTGTCTTAACCGTCAAAACAATCCATGCATCATGTCACATTTTGAATGGGTTAAAATGAAACCTACCAGTAGGGTATTTACAGTAGTTGATATATGGTATTTATCCAAGAGGAGCAAAATCTGCAATATATCAGAAGAGAATCTGTGGTTCTCTACACTGATTTGCACAGTCTCCAAAGAAAGTAGAGTGTAATTTAGGTCACACATGCACAGCCATCTTTGATTGGGACAAAGGTTTAACTATCACGTGATCCCTTTTTGTTGCTGTTGGTCTTAACAATTCATATTTTTATGACATCAAAACTCCATGTACCTCTGTGTGTATCACATGTGCCACATTGCACAGATCTGAATGAAATACAGAGTTTTACTGTAGGTGGTATATTTATCAAAGACTTGCAAAATCGTCAAGATATCTAAAGAGAAGTTGTGGTTCTGTACTCAGACTTTCACAGTTTCAAAAGAATGTAGGGTACAATTTAGGTCACATTCCATCTTTGATGGGGTCAAAGGTGTAACTACATCTGTCACATGGTCCTTTTGTGTTGCCATTGGCTTTACAATACATGACATCAAAACTCCACGTACACAGCACATTGCACGGATCTAAATGAAATACAGGGCATACTAACTACAGGTGGTGTACTATCCTGAGGGAGTGAAATATTTGCAAAATTTCTGGCTCCATGTTACCATAAATTTTGTATCTGCCTTTCATGGCACATGAACTATGTGTGTTATTTCATATCATGGTAATTAATTATTATCATTATATTACATGAAATGAGAATGTGTGTTTCTGTACACTGAATTTCCTATCTTCCAGAGATATATATGTACAGTGCAATTAGGTTCTAATTCTGTCTTTCATGAGGTCAAAGGTGTTATTTATGACATAATCCATTTATAATGCAAAAAATCTGCCCAGTGTGTGAGGATGATAATATTTACATGCAATATATGATTTGAAGAATGATATAGTTTTATATAATGAGAGACCAGTATTTTTGAAATCATGGCATCCATATATATCAATGCTACATTGAGAGTGTATCAAAGGGACGTGTTTGTCATGCATGTGTATGCCAGTTAACGGAACTTTACTGAAAGTCAAGTGATGTTTAATTCTAATAAACGTTTGCTGGTGTTTGTAGAATTGATCTATTGCAGATCTATTGCAGATCCTCCAAATGTATTATGTAGGATTTTAATATTTGATGACACTGCAATCGCAAACTTTAACAGTCTCAATGAATTCTGCCATCGGAAATGTATTTATGTGTACAAGATAACCTTTATGCAAAATAACCCTCACAGTTCAATTAATATTACACATGACTTTCCTTTGCCATGCTTTTTCCCACTTAAAAAATGCGAACTGCAAAGAATTTTGTATTTCAATACAGCCATAATTGGTGAAAAAAGATCACAAGACAGTTTAGTCGGTCAGAACATTAAACATATTGCCTCAGCATTGTGCTTTTGGATTCATTATTCTTCTGCTCTTTATGTCCAGTGTATTAATCTTTTCTCAACATAAAATACCGCATTCAAACAAATTTTACCAAGGTGCCATTTTAGCTGAGCTGTTTATACATGTGTATCAGTTGCCGTCTCTACTGCCTGACGTTCCATGCCACATCTAGTGTACGTATGATGTACTGATATGTCTGTCTGTCTGTTTGTCTGCCTCTTTTAAACAATATCTCAAGATCGATTAATCAGATTTGAATCAAATTTAATACATCCATACTTTTGGGGTATGGCAAAATGTTATTATTTTGGTGGACATTGCTCGCTCATTTTATGGTTATTCGCGTAATTAATGATTCTAGAAAAAATGGATATACATTGAAAGTGGCTGTAAAACGTGATGAGAATTGCTACAAATGTTAATCACACTAGCATATATCAACTATGAAAAATTTTAAGGAGTGACATCAAAATTATTGCATACTTGATGAACTTTCATATAGGGAATATCTTGATTGGCTTGACAACATTGAGGATACTATTTGATAACATCAATGAAAGTTGTTTATGAATTTTACATAAACTAATTACTAATTTCCATACTTAGTTAATTTTCCTAATTAGGAATATATATCTGAATAGAGTTGATCAAAGTTTACGGAACTTAAGTGCTATGTATATTGAAGATACAATGATTAAACATAAATAAAAGTTGTTTAGCATTTTTACTTCATTAAGTTTCTTATTTGCATATTTAACGAACTTTCCCAATAAGGGACAAAAGACTGGGAGGATTTTACCAAATCGAGGAGACAGTAATGTTGTATTAATGAAAGGCAATTTGCATTTTTATGTCGGCAAATTTATACTTTGAATGTTAATTATTATAAACTTTCCAAATTAGGCACATTAGAGTGGAAGGACTTGACCAAAGCTGATGAAAGTACTATGTCAGCTGATTGGTAATTTGTATATTTGATGACGTTTTTAAAATTTGTGAATAGCTGGAGGGACTTTACAAAGTTGATGAAAGTGTCATGTATATTGATGATAAAGTAATTAATACAATAGTAGTTTTTTTCTGCCAGCTAATTTATAATTTGTATATTTAATGTGCTTTCACAGTTTGGCTTTCAGCTTGAATGGCTCGACCACAGGGAAATACGCTTGCTACATGTAAAGTTGTGATACAGCAACAGTTGTTGAAGAAATGTGTATACTTAATGATTTTTTTGAATTACTCTGTTTTGGATATTGTTCATGATGTTGTGACAATCTTGTGGCAACAGTGTCAGAAAAAAGTTTCAATTCACAGATTACTGCAATACCTGAATTCATATGTGTTTTTTTGAGAAAAATAATTTTCAACCATTCCTATTTACAGAAATAATACTGCAGTTTACAGAATGATGCACTCTGATCAGTGATGTAATTTCCAAATGTTGAGAAGACCAAAAGAACTCCATTCTAGTAGGGATAATTATCTACCCTGACTTCACTAGAAGAAATACACTTGGCACTTTGGAAAGCAGAACTCTCAGAGATGTGTGACATATAGTTACTTTTCATTTGTAGAACAAACAATCACTTTCTTGAAGATGAGCATTTTTAAAGTAACAAAATTACATTTAACATTTAACATTATTTAACATTATTTAACATTATGCAGGCAATGATTCTGCTGTAGCGAAAAATACAAAAAATATCATACGGTGAAACCATGATAGAAGAGAAAGAATGGCAATACAGACATTGAGCATGCATATAGACTCATTTAAATGTGATTATACGACTCTGCCACAGTACTAGCTTCATGTGATCATGGAGGAAAAACTGGGCACAAATTACGAGAATCTAAAAACAGAAAATAATTTGAACACTGATAGAAGAATACAGACTAGTAAGAACCATGAAAGCGTGTAAAGATAAGGTTTGTCTACTGGTATATTAATGTTTACATTCTGCAGCAAATGTACGTTAAAGACTAGCTTGTATCCTCCATACATAATAAAACAACACAAAACCAGTTTTGCATCAAACCGTTTTGTTTAGTTGGGAGGGGAGATTACACCGTAACAAAGGAACAACGATTGTAGTGTGTCAGTTTTTATGACCGACGATCCCTGGCATTTCATGTGTAAATATGTCATTTTATGAAGATGCCACATAAATTGTCGATTTTGAAATATTCAAATAAAATTTAAATCTTAGTGAAGAAGACAGGAAATACAAGTCAGAGTATGCTGCTGTTCACTTTATAGATAATATGGTTCGAGATATTGTTTACGTTTATACTGTAGAATTATCGGCAATTTAGAATTATTTTGTTAATAATAATGTAAAAGACGCAAGTAGAATGACAAAGTTCACAGCCACAAGAAAGTAAAAAAAAATAAAAATTAACGAAAACAACACTTCGCACATCTGGTAAACTTATATCACCGCAAAAAAGTAAATGAAAAGATTAACTTAAGGCTAATTTAAAGAGGTGCGTTTTAAGGTTTGATTTAAAAGAAGAGGGAGTAGGGGAGCATCGGACGTCAAGAGGAAGATTGTTCCAAAGAACGGGGGCCGCAACATCATATTTCTTAGTATATGACCTATTTTGGCAGATTTAAAACTGATCTGTAGGTCTCAAATTACAATCTGGAACATATAAAGAAATCATGTCACATAGGTAGTTTGGAGCAATGGAATGGAGACATTTGTAAGCTTAAGTGATAATTCGAATCTTAAAAATTATTCGTTGAGAAACAGGTAACCAATGTAAAGGAGTAATATGTAGAAATATAATTGCTTAAGTACAGAAGTGATATGTGAAGTGGGTGTAGAACGAGTGACAATTTCTGAATATTCTGAATACGTTGAACACAATTAATCGGGAAGTCCTAATAAAAAGAGAGTTACAGGAATCAATACAAGATGTAACAAATACGTGGATTAATTGCTCTGTGGCAGATTTAGAAAGATACCCCCGGATAAGTGCATTATGTGACGTAAATGGAAAATGGCTGAACGGCAGATCTGACAAACGCTGGGCTTCATGTCAAGAGTGGCTACCAGGCTTATGGCCTGGAAGTGAACAGGAATCAAAGTATCACCGACCCTGATTTCTCTGATCCCCTTCTCAGACTGATTAGCAGTAAGGGAAGAAAAGGTTATGATTTCAGTTTCTCATCATTTAAGAAGAGAAAATTTTCTAACATCCAGGACCTCACCTCTAAGATACATTATTCAAGATTACTAGCTATTACCCTTCCATATTTTTCCCTGTTTCATTTCTGTATGAAACAATTTCAGCAAACAGTTGCAGGGGTGCTTTTCTATATTTTACTGCAGGTCCCTAGACCAGGGCTTGACAATTTTTTTTCCAGTTCACTTGTCCGTCGGACAAGTGGATTTTCAATTTCACTTGTCCTCTCAAAAATTTTACTTGTCCTCCATTTGTAATAATCAAGACCAAAATACTTGCGACGAATTCCGTTGCGGCTTTCAGGGATTTCTTATTTTGGTAATTTTCGCCGATGTTGACGCCGATTTTTCTCAAAAGTTTAAATTGAAGTAGGCCTGCGTATGGTCTGCGTGTTCCCGGCGTTATACGGCCCCCACCAAAAGAGGCCGTATTACGCTGGGAACACACAGACCTGTACGCAGGGCTAACAAAACATTGAATTTGAAGGTACACATCATACATCGATTCGACTTCCTGTGTTTGGCAAGCATAAATGCCGTCGTAAAAAGATTGGTCAGTTTCTGTCGCTGGTCGTCGACGCGTCGTCATTCGGTTTACACATTGCGAGTGCATGCGATCGGGGTGTTGACAGGTGAAACCGTATCGGGCTCAGCGGGACCCACAAAATTTCCACAATCATTGTCCCCGTCACGATCTCATCTGCGATGTGCCAAACAGTCAAAATGCGGTTGACTAAACTCGTGAGACCTTATCGATTCAACGCGAAACATGTCGTATCAGTCAAGAAAAGCATTTCGCCAGGTGCAGCCAACGAACAATGCACTTTTAAAGGGGTCCTTACTATGATAAGATATATTGTGCATGACAAGTAATGTGAACTGACTAATTTTAAGTCATGAGGGTAATTAATTAGCTGTTCATAATTTGCCCTCCCAATGAAAATTTTTCGACTTACCCTCCCGCACTCAAACTTCATTTTTACCCACTCCCCACTAATTTTTATCTGTTTCCCCTCCCCACTGTCAATTTTTGAAGCTCCCCTGCCCTGGGGCGAAAAAGCTTGCCGATTTCCCCTGCCCTGCAAAAAAATTCCCCTCAAATTTTGCTCACCAATTTTTCTGCAGACATGAAGCTACCCTACCCTCAGATGGAAAAACCTGTCGATTTTCCCCTGTCCTTTGAAAAAAAATTTCTCCTGAAAATTAACATTCCCATGCAGATACATACTGCAGTGGCCTTCTTTATGGTTTCCATACCGAATTACATTGATGGCTGGCTCCTACATGCGTCTTCTATATAACACGACATCCCAGACAATTTTATTGGATTTTTCAATGCATATATCCACAGAAAAAGAAAATAAAACATTGTGTGCCCATAGAAATGTTCAGATCTTGTCTCCACGAGTTTTCTAAAAAGGCGCCCTCTATCGTCACAAAAATGTCGACATACGTTGTCGATGTTCTGAGAATAGTCCCCCTAGCACAGGTCCAAATTTGTTATCGGTTCACCTAATGCTATTTTCGTTCATTTTTTGTAAGAAATTATGTGAAAATATTACACAAAGATTGCCAAAAGTCCTATTCAAATTACCTGTATTTCATTGTTCGAAAACTCCAATTCTACCTGCACATTTGGGGTACGTTCAGTCACAAAGCACTGGTCACGAGTTTAATTTTGTAAATTAACATTTTGGACGAAATTTTTTTTTATTATACAAGAAGGTGAGTAAAATACTGTGCAATACTTGTGTTAAGACCAATAGATGGAACCGTCCTTGTGAAAGTTATCATTGAACTAATCTCTACAATCAGGACTCCATTGCACAAGCTCTTCATGGTTTGGTACTTTTCTATTTTTGATTCAAAGGAAAGATGCAGAAAATGTAACAAATTCTATGTAATGACCTTGGCCATGTTGTTGGCCATTTGGTAGATAGCAAAACAGCACATTTAAAACCTGTGGAGTTTAAGCCTGTGTACATTCTATTTACTTACCTTGATATTTTAAAAGTTCGTTTGCAAGTCTTTTATTATATTGTTATCTTAAATTGAAAACGACGAGTAGCTTTAACGTCTAAGAATTTATTCAGTATTTTTAATAACTGCAGTATTGTGTATCAATCATAATTTCTTCTCCAACAAACTTAAGGTACACCTATGCAAATTTAGCCTTGATCACTATGGAAAGTGGAGATCAAGCCGATTGAAGATTTTCACAGGGTGGTCACACAAAATAAAGTGTGTCACCACACAGTCATTTAGAAAACTGAAACCCACCCTCATATAAGGTCATATGTAAATTAGAGGTGATTGTACACACCTTTAAGCATGTTGAAGCAACCTGTAATCCCAAATAAAACCAACACTTTTATTTTTGAAGGTTGAGTTATACTGGACTTTAATATTAATAATATGTTTTAGGCGACTGAGGAAGAGACCGCAGCGACTCTGGTTTCGAAACATGGGGACAAAGGGTCACGGCTGTCAAAGACACATCTGACTACGCCCACTTCTCGCCATGGCTCAGTTTCTTTAAAGTTAACGACTCGTTTGTTAATTTTCACACTAACAGCCAAAACACAACTCACACAGTAAACACACCAAAGCACATACAAGACAAGATGGGTGATGTGTGAAGCCACTTTCCCTTTATTACATAGTCATTAGCAACAATACTTATATTATACTTAAAAGCTCTATACGGAGGAAACTCTCTGTTATTAAGGCCACAGTGTCCATCGAAAGTAGTGAAAACTGGTTCCAAGTGAAGATAAAGAGTTCCGTGTTTGCAAGCAAGTCTTCTCTCCTGAATAAACATTCAATTCAGTGCCAGTCCAGAATCCTTTTGTGTAATATTTCATAAAGAATTTGGTTACAGAATCTTACAACCTCTTCCTGCAATAGAAAATTAATGTAAAACTGTTACAAGATAATAAGCATAACACTCATCTGATTGAGTCATCGATTAAGGTTCCAAGACAAGAAATCAACCTTTCAAAGCTAACGATTCTCTGTTGCCTAATAAGCTCAGAACCCCCCCTAAATTATATATTTTTCAAAAGCCTAGATATAGGGAAACATTTTTGTTAGCATAGTGTCACCATTGTTTACATAACCATCACGTGATAGGTAGTTTGCATAACCTTTCAAAAATCGGTTTTCCTTATGTTTTGTTTCAGTGCTTTGAGATATATTGCTGAAATTTGTGTGAGTGCAAGCTGGCCCACGGATCTTAAAAGTGTGTCTCAGAATTTTGTTAAACCTTATTAAACAATTTTTATGCCAGAAAACTTCCAGAGCAGCAAATTTAACCCTAATTAATGTCTTTAAAATTGTGCTAAAAAAAACTAAGCAAGATATAAAAAATCTGAGACACTCTTTAGAAGAGCATTGTGAAAGCTTGTATTCCAGCAAATTTGAGTAAGATATTTTGAAGTATTGAGACAAAACATAGGGAAAACAGATTTTCGAAAGGTTATGCAAATTACCTGTCACGTGATAGTTATTTAAATAATGGTGACACTGTGGTTACCAAATTGTTTCAGTATATCTAGGCTTTCAGAAAATGTATAATTTAGGGGGGTTCTGAGCTTATTAACCACCAGAGAATTGTTAGATTAAAAAGGTCAGTTTCTTGTCTTGGAACATTAAGTTGGTGACACTGCATGGCTTACCTGCAGAGTGTAAATTTCTATTGGCTACTGGACACTTGTGTCATTTACATTTTTCTGATATAAAACATGACCAAAAACTTCTCCACTACATTTAATCTTGACAGTAAGCACAGCAGCAATCAAGATATTTTTAATTCATTTCGAGACAGCGGAGCTAAAAAAACTAACAAACAATAATACTAAGCATGAGTCTGTCTCTTCTGTGTTATGTTGTGCATTGCACTTCCACTACCGTAACACTTACTTGTGTAAAGTTCACAACAACATCACTGGCAATCAGTCTGGCAAAAATGCCCACAAAGACACCACAATCAAACCCAGTTTTTTGTTGTGGCACCTGTCTTACACATTCTAAGGTCCAATTCCATACCGCCGTGTCTTTTCCATAGACTTTTTTCCTCTCCAAGGACAAATCTTCTCTATACGACAAAAATGGTAAAAAAATTGAAAATTAGTACAATGAATAATTTACACAGTCAAAATGTGCAATAACAAATTCTGAAACCATTCAGTGGATGACAATTAAACTCAACAAGCTGAGCATCACAACGTTCTCCATTATTGTGCTTGTGCCCTTTTTAAAGTAAGTTATACAAGATTTTACTCCATTTGGGAATTTCTTAATTTTTCTTTATACATTCTCATTTCATATTGGCAATTTCCTTGTGTATACAGGGTGTTCACGTTATCTGTGGCCGTTCAGTTCAGATGCCTAACATGGCACATGGCTGTATACAAAAATGAAATTTCTCATTTTCCTCTTCCGAAAGTAACACCTTTTTTAGCACCTTGGAAAATCAGAAACCTGGATGTGTAAGATATTCCACCCCCTATTGTTTAAAATTGCATTAAATGGAGCATTTAGCAAGCTTCATTTCGTCCTATGTGCTGATATTTTGGGGCTATCTGCCATCTAAGACAGTTGCCCATACATTGTGGCTATCTGCTAAATTAAGACAGTTGCCAATACATTGTGGCTATCTGCTATCTAAGACAGTTGCCTATACTTTTCGGCTATCTGCCATCTTAGACAGTTGCCCATACGGTTTGGCTATCTGTCATCTAAGACATGTCCATACATATCTGCCATCTTAGACAGTTGCCCATACTTTTCGGCTATCTGCCATCTTACAGTTGCCCGTACGGTTTGGCTATCTGTCATCTAAGACATGTCCATACATTGTGGCTATCTGCCATCTTAGACAGTTGCCCATACTTTTCGGCCATCTGCCATCTTACAGTTGCCCATACATTGTGGCTATCTGTCATGTAAGACAGTTGCTAATACATTGTGGCTATCTGTCATGTAAGACAGTTGCCAATATATTGTTGCTATCTGTCATATAAGACAGTTGCCAATACATTGTGACTATCTGTCATGTAAGAAAGTTGCCAATATATTGTGGCTATCTGTCATATAAGACAGTTGCCAATATGTTGTTGCTATCTGTCATATAAGACAGTTGCCCATACATTGTGGCTATCTGTCATGTAAGACAGTTGCCAATACATTGTGGCTATCTGTCATATAAGACAGTTGCCAATATATTGTGGCTATCTGTCATGTAAGACAGTTGCCAATACATTGTGGCTATCTGTCATGTAAGACAGTTGCCCATACATTGTGACTATCTGTCATATAAGACAGTTGCAAATACATTGTGGCTATCTTTCATCTTAGACAGTTGCCCATACATGGTGGTTATCTGTCATATAAGACAGTTGTCCATACATTGTGGCTATTTGCCATCTTGGACAATTGTCCATACATTGTGGCTATCTGCCATCTTAGACAGTTGCCCATACATTGTGGCTATCTGTCATGTAAGACAGTTGCCCATACATTGTGGCTATCTGTCATGTAAGACAGTTGCCTATACATTGTGGCTATCTGTCATGTAAGACAGTTGCCCATACATTGCGGCTATCTGTCATGTAAGACAGTTGCCCATACTTTTTGGCTATCTGTCATCTTAGACAGTTGCCCATACATTGCGGCTATCTGTCATCTTAGACAATTGCCCATACATTGTGGCTATCTGTCATGTAAGACAGTTGCTCATACTTTTTGGCTATCTGTCATCTTAGACAGTTGTCCATACATTGCGGCTATTTGTCATGTAAGACAGTTGCTCATACTTTTTGGCTATCTGTCATCTTAGACAGTTGTCCATACATTGCGGCTATCTGTCATGTAAGACAGTTGCCCATACATTATGGCTATCTGCCATCAACGACAGTTGCTCATTTTCTACTTTCAAACTTTATGAAAAGACATTACCTCATCCGCCGGAACAAATGGAATTGAGGCATTGCATTATCTACGTTCATTGCAATATTTCACCTTTTTAAAACGGTTGGAAACTGTAAATGTACTGATATTTCTTCAGTGGTTCTGTTAGGTTTTTCACATCTGCGTCTTTTAATTAATCACGACTGCCTGAAAAAGCGTAAATTCTTTCAATTTTGCATTTTGAAAATCTTTCTTTTCACATGCACTACATAGCCATACACATACGAAGGAGAGGCAGAGTTTGGACTGCGAGCCACTGGTTGTGTAGTAACGCTGGTAGAGGCCATTTCCTGCAGGGCACACACAGCAACATCTAACACAGGACTGTACAAAAGTTACATACAGCTTGGTCATTGAGGATTTATGAGGAAATCACTCTTCTGTAATATTATGCCACCCTGCAAACTATGCCTATGTATGTGATTTTGAACAGACAAATTTTTTTGTAAACGGTATCGAAAGAGGGGGAAAATACCATTTTAATTTACATTTATGTAGTAGTCTTGCATTTGAATAAATTGGAATACTTTTTAAATGAATTTTAAATTCCCAAATTCCGATGGAGGCAAGGACACACAAAACAAATAAATTTTAATGTCATAAGTGTCCAATGTAATACAGTATGAGTGAATACTTTTTTCAGTAAATAGGGTCACAAAGGGAACTTTGACCAAATCTGTTGACATCCTTCAGTACGCTGTTGGAAGGTAGGGTTTTTGTAGTGACTATGCTAATGTGTGAAATAGAAACTACGGCAAAGAGAGATGAAGAGAGATAGAAATACTCAAAATCTGAAAAGAATACAGGAAAATATGGTAAATGCAATTT
>LD353332.1:46524-69573 GCA_001465055.1 Ptychodera flava
GAATATTAGGAGGTCTGTAGCTCTCATACCTTGGAAGTAAGAACATACAAATACAGAGTATCCTGTTCTTTGATGAAAAGCAAAGAGGCCAAATGCATCAATATATTATTATTATCAATATTTCATTGTTACTGTCATTTTACCATTGCTACACAATTATGAGTATTTTGCATTTAAATTATTTTCTTATTGACATCACAGCAATTATTGCTTTTTAATCTATTACACTTCTTTCTCATTTATATCACTGCTATGAGGTTAAAATGTTCTGAGTGAGGTAGATAAGAAAAAGACTGTGTTGCCGTAGCAACGTATTTGTTGATTTTTGGGTGAAAAATTTATCATTGGGACATATCTTCTGTATGAGTTTAATTTAAGTGGCAACTCTTTCAACACACTTCTGAAATAATCGATATCAAATGAATTGATAACACTGCTTGTAATAAGTAATGCAAAACAACTCTCTGGGATAAATTTATGTTTTTGTAATATGTACCGGTATAGGATAAAGCCAGAGTACGAGGGCTCTTCTGGTATATAAAGTCCAACCCAACGATAAAATGTCGAGGCCGCAGGCCGAGACATTTTATCGTAGGGATGGACTTTATATACCAGAAGTGCCCGAGTACGAGGGTTTTGTCCGACTTAAAAACTATCGCCCCTAACTGATATATTTTCGTTTTCAATGTGTTTACGTCAACCATCCCCTTTGTCAATGTAACATGTTTAGGATATGAATTAAAACTTTTATTTGTGAAATAGCCTTCCAGTGTAATGGAACATCCTATAAATGCCCTAGGGCACATTATATAAATGCCCTAGGGCACAGCAGATTTTGTGTTGCAGCTGGTTTCCGCTGTGTTACCAAATTTGAATATTAAAACGTACCAGATGTCTACAGAATATATATGACATGTTCACTTTTGATTGGACCGTACTTTACTACGGCGCTGTCATTCGTTTCTGAAATTTGGTGACCAAGGCTTTACGAGTAAATAAAACACCCTGAATTGAGCACTCTGATTGGTCAATCAACAGTAGATAGTTTTTAAGCAACAAACAAGACAAATGTGTAACTCGTACTAGGAACTTTGTCATTCCAAAATTTGTTTAACACACATAATTGTTACTCTTCAAAATTTTGTGATCTGTTGTTATTATGCATTGAAAGTACTTTCCTGTGAATAATTAAGTCATTTTTCATGTTGCCATGGCAACATTTTTGCATCGGCACATTCAACGTATATCATTCATTCATACATCTCCCTGTACCACTAAAAGATTAGTCCAATTTTTTTGATATGTGTTTACAAAATGTTCATATAGTTTAGTATAGTTTTATAAACAACTCATGTGTCAGTGACAATACATAATGATTAAAGACAGTCAGTTTTCTGAAAATGAGAAAAATGGCGTATATGGTTATTCGAATTTAGCATTTGAATTCAGCAACTTTCTCTGAATCAAAGTTGCTGTTGCTATTCTGAATAATAATACTTTGTCATACCTATAACAGCCTCGAAATTAGCGGTAGTACCACGTCCACAGGCTACCAACTTTTCTCTTGGACTACCAAAATCCATGAAATGATAGCTCACACGGACTGTCAAACCCTGGGACCTGTACTTGGCATGTAATGTCTGGTCCGTCACGTTAGGACGAGCTAAATGCAGTCAAACCCAAAGTTTCAATATCTGAACTGATGTACTTGAATGACAGGCACAGGAAATGATGGCCAATGAAAACGCATTTTCGTTGCATTTTGATCATAACGTATCAATTGCAATTACATGGAAATTATGCCCCCCCACACACACACACACAGAAGAGACATGAACTGTTTTTAGCCCTGCTACAGTATGTCTCAGTGTTGAGAAGGTCGAGTTGTTGTCATGACGACTATCAAAAATTGCATGCAAGTCTGAGAGTGAAACGGGTTTTCAATAGGTCACCAAACTTTTGAGAATCACTATCGTCCATTATACCTATTCCCTTGGGTATTAAAGGTGTTCAAGTATTAACATCAAATGAAGAAAAAATTCACTTCATGGGTGGGATCTTGAAAAATAGCATTTTCTTGTCTGGTTAACGGAAAAAGATGCCCCTGAACTAAAATATGCATGGGCTACCAGCCATTGTCACTGGACTACCAACTTCAGAAAATGGTAGCCCAAGTGGACTACCAGGGAAAAAAGTCAATTGCGAGCCCTGCTATAAGCAGTATTAAGGTAGGCTTATCAAATTTTTGAAAGTTTAATATATATGCTTAAAGGTGGTTTTACAAATTATATTGTGTATTATTTCTCAGGTACATGAAGATGTATCTTTATATGCTATGGACGCAGAATAAAGTTTTATTGCTGAAATTTGTAAGTTCAAATCTACTTTTTCAACTTACGACCAAGAGTCCTAGAGTATTAACCTAAAATTTATTTACTTTATGTAAGAGAATCAGAAATGGTATCTTTTATTGTAATATTCATCTATCTTTATGTTCATTCAGTATTTCTCAATTTTGAATCATAGCACAGAAATGACTTTTGAGATATTCACTGTACAGCTTCCCAAAAGCACGGTAGGATAGAATAATGGTTCGGAGTGAAACCTTTGTGTTGACCACTTAAAACCTGCAGTGGTCAGAAAAAATGCCAACAACTGGATCCCAACTTGATCATGCAAACTCCATAATTGACCACTAAAATACTTACAGGTGGCCACTTTTTCTATGATGTCATTTTTTAGAAATATTTCAGCAATGCATGGAGGACATTGACCTGCTTGTAATTTAGTCTGAAATAGGATGGATATTGAATTGAGTTGAATATCAAAACCTTGGTATTTTGTTTTAGAATTCTATTGACAATAGGAAAGTGTGTTTTGATAATATAATTTGATGTCATACAGTCTACAATGAATAAAATCAGATGAAAAGAGAGTTCAACTGGTTGAACAAACTGAACAAAGGTGTATCAGTATTCTGTTTGGTTTTTCATTTTCACTTTAAAGAAGTTGCATATTTTCCATCGCAACGACACTCAGCAGTTGGAGATAAAGTGAATCTTAATCAACAGTTGTCATGTTTTCAAGGCAAGGTAGATTTTCCTTACTAGGTCTTGGAATTGTCTAACAACTTAATTTTCTGACTCTTTCATTATTTTCTGGTCAATCATATTTCAGTGTGTCAACATGAGTGTCTGTGTACTCAACATGGAGTCCCTTTTACTTATAAAGCCCAACCTGATTTTTATCTTTTCTGGGAAGGATCTTTGATAATGATTTCAACTTTAGTATAATCAATTTTCCACACCTCATCAGTAATATTCCACTCTCACCTGCTTCTGGGGTATACATTTCCCAGCTTATTAGATATGCAAGAGCATGCAGTTCATATGGTGATTTTGTAGAGAGACATGGCCATCTCTCTTACAAACTGTTAAATGAAGGTTACACCAGAGCAAGACTTGTCTCTACATTCAAACGCTTTTTTGGCAGGTATTGCAAGCTGGTAGATAAATACAATATCTCTCTTCGACAAATGATCACTGATGGCATCGGTGACATGGGGCCTTAGTTAGTGACTACTACCTATCTGACTTACAGATTGATATACCGGTATGGCGGGTGCCACATGTGGGGCAGGATGCGCTTACTATTTTCGAAACACCTGACATCACTTCTTGGTCTTCTGGCCAGAGGTCCATATATCTTTCTTTCATGTACCGTCTATTTACTGTCTGTTTTGTGCTGTTTTGTGTCTATGTTTACAACTATTGTCTTACAAATTTTGACCTAGTGTTATCGGATTATGGATTGGTATGATTGCGATTATTTTTTTTGCACAGAAACATTACATAGATGGATGGGTGGATGGGATGCTCTACTTGATTGTTGCTGATAATAGCACATATTACATTTTAAGAAAATGCAGCAAAGCTTAATTGTTGCTATCACTTGTTTTGATCGGCTACATTTTCTGCTAATATATAATCATGCCTTGTTTACTTTCATACGTTTTAGTAACATTGAATTCATCGGGATGTACCAGAACTTCAGATTTATAAATCATCAGGCTGTATAAATCAATACAGCTTTTTCATCTTGTAGCATTGACCAAATAAAGGCATGACCATATGATATATTTCCAGTTAAAAGTGAGGACTATAATGGATGATAATGTATCTTTGATGCTGAAGACTATTCACTTTGATTTTGGAAGCAACTGGTCTTTTAGATAACGCCTTCATCGCTGAAAGTCGATATTGTTTCTCGCATTTGTTTATAAACTGAATATTGGTACATATATCCTGGAAGGAATACTAAAGTGTCACTGTGTTTTTAACCTTACTACATGGATTTTTAAGGAACTATTACCATGAACACTGTACCGGTACTGTTTGTATGACAACCTTAGAGCCTTTGATTTGATGTAGTTGACAAGTGGGAAGCAACGAATTGTAACAGCTGAACATCGTTCAAAGGTTACTACTTGTTCGTAACGTACCAGGTTTTTGATAGCATTTTGCACTTTTGAATCAATATCTTGTATTTGTATCATACTCAGATATATCGAGTACATAGGTGTATACGTTTGATTTATGAATAGTAAGTTTTTGTCAATGAGGCAGTATATTTGAATTTTTTGGAATTATTGTTCATTATTCTTTCATTTCACTTAAAGAGTCAGATTCATTTATCCAGTCCCTACACTCGTCTTGGTATACCCCTACCTGCAACGCAACGGGATGTGCCACAAAGTCCATGATCCAACTCACACGAACGAATTTGGTAATTGCCCCTCGTTGAGTTTGGCTAAGACACTGAGCTAGCCCATAAACCACACCGAAATAAGCAGGGGTAACAATATGGTGATAAATTTGTCAATAAAATGCAACAAACAAAGTTGCAAATGCAGCTGTACAAAAGCTTTATAAAGCTGACAGTGTACAAAACAGTATTGATTTGTAGCCATTGTCAAATAACTGCTGTTGATATCACTGAATTTATACTGAGCTTCTACCAGTAGCTAAGCTATGAAATATCAATTTGATTTGAGTAAATATGACTTTGTAATGGATCTATGTATGAAAAGAATCAAGCACTGTCCTAAACATATTGTGGTGTTTTTAGTCCCCATTGACGAAGTCCGGGGGACTTAAAAATTGGGTCATGTCCGTCCTTGCGTGCGTGCGTGTGTGCATGCGTGTGTCTGTCCGTTCACGCAGATATCTCAGACATGTCCTGGTCAATTTCTTTCAAACTTTGCACAGTACCCTACCCAATACAGATGCACATCGATTTGTTTCACAATGCGATCAAATTTGGCCGTGTTAGAGGACTTTTTAGTTTACATCTACATTGACTCCCATGTATAAGGCATTTCGCCATAGAGTCTCATAGACTCCCATGTATAAGTCAGTTCTGCACAGAATCCTATGTGTGAGGCCAAGTAAAATAAAAATTTAGTTTCTCATCGTATTCATATTGCAAAAAGGATGCAGTGACACAGTTTTTAGCCCCATAGATGTAGTCCAGGGGGCTTATAGATTTGGTCATGTCCCTGCGTTCACGCAGATATCTCAGATTTTTTGACAAAATGTCACGTGACCTCAGTGACCTTTGACCTTAAATATACATATTTGTCCATAACTCAGTAAGCACAAGTGCTACACCCTTCATGTGTAGTATGATGGGACACCTTATAACGCCACATATTGTACCTCATTAATTATGTGCATATCTAATTTTGAGCGAGCCAATAAAGCTAGAGGTCTGATTTTTGGTGTATTGGGATAACTTAGCAATACAATTCTTTTGACAAGATGTCACGTGACCTCAATGACCTTTGATCTGAAATATACATATTTGTCCATAACTCAGTAACCCCAAGTGGTACACCCTTCATATTTGGTATGATGGAAGACCTTATGATGCCACACACTGTACCTCAATAATTATGCACATATCTAATTCTGAGCAAGCCAATTGAGCTGGATTTCTGATTTTTAGTATATAGGAATAACTATAGGATAGAAATTTTTTGATCAAATGTCATGTGACCTCTATGACCTTTTACCTGAAATATACGTTTTTGTCAATAAACAAGTAACCACAAGTGCTATGTCCTGTATATTTAGTAGGATGGGCGACCTTATGACAACACACGCTTCACCTTATTAATTATGTACATATCTAATTCTGGGCAAGCGAACAGAGCTAGAGTTCTGATTTTTGGCATACAGGGATTAATTAGCAATACAATTTTTTTTTCAAAATGTCACTTGACCTCGATGACCTTTGACCTTGAATATACATATATATGCATAACTCAGTAACCACAAGTTCTATACCCTCCAATTTTGATAGGATATTAGACCTTAAGATGTCACGTCTTGTACCCCATTTATTATGCACATATGTATTTCTTGGCTTGCCAATACAGCTAGAGGTCTGATCTTTTTTCCCAATTTAGAACCATAACTTAGACATGCCTCATGTGTTTCAAATTGGGAACAACGACATAGACCTATGTGCCCATAGATCTCAACATATACACTCCAGTGATACTTCTTAATGACCACATTTCCCTGCCCCATCAAGACTAATACTCCCCTATTACGAGTGGGGACTATGTCATTGTCAATGACTTGTCAAATAAAAAAATCAGTCAACAAATTAGAGATATGCTACTGAATTTCTGCAGCTATTTTACAATTTTAATTTTGACGATTTATAATACTAACCAGAAACTCCTTTAGTGCTTGCTGTACTGCTTGGTACATCCTCAGAGGACAGAGAGCCACTCAGAAACTCTTCTCTACCATCCATTACTGAACCACTGGGCAACTCTTCACTACCAGCCATTTCTGAACCACTGTGTAACTCTTCTCTACCATCCATTACTGAACCTCTGGGCAACTCTTCACTACCAGCCATTACTGAACCACTGGGCAACTCTTTACTACCAGCCATTACTGAAGCACTTGGTAACTCTTCACTACCAGCCATTACTGAACCACTGGGCAACTCTTCACTACCAGCCATTTCTGAACCACTCGGCAACTCTTCATTACCAGCCATTACTGAATCACTCGGCATCTCTTCACTACCAGCCATTACTGAACCATTGTGTTCCGTTTTACCACCAGGAGTTAACATACTTCCACCTGTTTTGGATTTACTACTGGAAAGACGCTGGAAGATATACCATCAGAGTCTTTCTTCTCTGTAGATAAACAGGAAATCCTTGTCAACAGTAAGTTACCTTCAGCTGTAGGATTTTAATTCACATGACAGAGGATCAACATTGAAACTTCCGAATGATATTTTCTTCATTCTTGAACTAATAGAATTTCATTTAGGCCGTTACTATAGCTGAGATGACTTTTAATATATAGCAGTATTTTTATCAACAGTTGCTAATCGTCAGTTTACATGTCAGTTGATTTTGTCAAGCCTGATGTAAGATGAAAAAAAAGTTTGAAATGACAGGATCATTAGCATGCCATTCGGATTGTTAGCGTGCAATTGGGAAAATATTGCAGATGTATTAACACCTTGATGGGGGGGGGGGGGTTATAAGCAATCACCTTTTCTGTAACACATAAGACAATGAAAAGAACAGATCAAGTTTTGTGACTTAAGACTCGTTTTACAATTATTACTTGGTCATGCAGAAGAGTGGGCCTGGAAGAGTTCCCTGCTTTTACAATCATTCATTGGTCATGCAGGACATTAAAGTGGCACTCCCACTTGGTAACATTTTTAAAACACATTTTTTTAATGCCAACGGTCGATATTTGACGTGGCGACTGCGCGCGGATCACGAGATATCGATAAAAACATGTCCTCAAAAAAGTAAAAGTTTGAATTCCGGTGGCCCGCCTAAATTCAGCTTCCGAACATCGAACGTTCGACACTAGGGCCATTGTCAACTAAGCTATGGAGTACGAGTCTACGCTAATGCTGCTGTACGCCAAAGTACCACTCCCATCGGTGATCGGTCATGAGCCGTGGGGGAAAGCCGAGTCTTACTGACTCGGAGAAAAAAAGGAAAACAAAGTTTGCTGATTCCACCAGAATTCGCATAGGTGAATAGCACTGTTACGTGCGGTTGATACATAGAGCTGTTGAGTGGTATGCATAGACGCATACAACGCGCGCGGCGTACTGTGTTGCAGACGACAAAATGTAGTCATCGGAGGCGGCTAATATTTGATAGGTAAAAACTGATATCTGTGTGGTATTGGTTAAATATATAATAGAACTGACTGAGAATAATGAAAACGACAAAAACTAAGGAGAAGTTTAAAAAAACATACCAGAAGTGAAGGCATAATGCTGTATATAAAGTCTTCACAGTGGGAGGTAAAATTGCACTGTTCGAACTTATTATGGACTCCCTAGATTATCGTCAATCAGCACAACAACAAACCTTCGGGGGATTTCGGGTCATAATCAGAAACGATCGTAAAACTTCGGGATGGGAAAATTCGCTCAGGAAATGACATGTTTTTATCGATATCTTGCAATCCGCGCGCAGTCGCCACGTCAAATATCGACCGTTGGCATTATAAAAATGTGTTTTAAAACTGTTACCAAGTGGGAGTGCCTCTTTAATGTGATGTGAAATATCCATAGCTGATGATCAGACTGTAAGAGTGTATTTCGAACTTTACTTCAAGATCTCCATTCACATAGACATGGTTTTTTGTACCAGTTTTGCTTGCTTCTTTCTTTCAAATAACATCTGTGCTACATGTAGTACATCCAATAGACAAGGGTTCATTTCAATGTGAGTAAAAAAACTCATTTTGGACATACTGACCAATTTTCTGATTTACTTGACAGAAGCTTTAAGCAAAAAAATACATTTAAAGAACAGAATGTGAAAAAACGTCATTTATTTCAACATAAATGTCTTTCCTTTGATATTGCGAATCAATTTAACGGTTATTAGGTCAGAAATGTGTTTAATCAAGAAATAAGACGTATTGCCGAAATATTTAAATGTGCAAATTTCATCATCGATTGAACAAGAAAGAATTAGGTCATCACTGGAATCAATGTAAAAAGCTCCATGATAAAATACAATAGTTTGAGTAATGTTGCTGTTGTCATGACAGACCTTCTTTGGAATGCAAGATGTCAGCTGATTAGGGACACTCATATTATGATAAAACGTGAGAGTAGAATGTCTTTGTACGGTACAATCTGAGCAGATTTGTGCCTACAAAGTGATCAACACTTATCCAGATCACCTTGAGACAATAGCTTTCTCACTTTTATGTTATTAAGAATTTTCCCCCTCACCATTATTATTTAGCAATGTTAGGGCAGGCTACTAGACATATGAATCGAACTAACATGTATAATGAGTAGGCTGCTGTGATAATACGATGGTTTCAACCGGGCTCAATTCCACAAATCACGGCACCCAATCACCTAGCGCAGAGGCGAACAGACAAAACCGCTTGGCTTAATCCCCAATCTCAAAAATATTGGTTCAATAACCGAGCTAAGGATGTTACAATTCTGACTGCGCCCTCGCCACTCAATCGCCGTAGAGTTCGTGAAGCACTCACGCTAGTACACACACTATCATACATCTCACACAAACTTTATCGAAGCGAAGCAATGAATACAATTATTGTTACAAAATATTATATAATGTTGGAGAATTTAAAATATTCCCCACGCCATAAGGTTTCACAAGCTAATAAAAAATCCATAATATTTCAATTTGTTTTGATTATTGTAAATAATTTAATAATTTATTTAACTTCTGATATTTTGAAAAGATGTTTTGATTTTATGATGCATCAAAATATGGCCATATGATCATAATGCTCTCTTAATGGTTGATTGCTAACCAGCTGCTAAGCAATTGACATGGTCATTATTTGCTCTAATGAAATTTGATTTAAGATGAAAATGTATGTTACTGTTTGTTCAGAGACAAGTGTTTGTGTTTAATCTGTTCAAACAAAAAGTTAGAAGACACCTTGTGGATAGGTTAATTATGTGTCTTTGAGAATAGCAAAATTCTGGTAAACTGAAAGAAAGGACTGCCCCGATCACAATGTCAAACAGAGATAAACAAAATGCAAAATGGAGTAGGAACAGGTGATTGGTTGCATGCTATTTCTAACCTGGCTGCAATGGCACTTAGTATCAACAGCATGATTTATTGCCGCATTCCACCAATGTTGTTTTGAGGGAAGGTCACTGCCTGAGTCAACATCTTTAGCTAGCAAAGCTGATAAAAAGGTCAACATTACCTTGTGGGGTACACTCTGTGTACTGTTATAATGATTTTAACTTTATTTACTGTGACTGAAATTATTTTTTTGTATCAGACACTGATAGTTTGCTTTTCTGCAGAGATTTTAAAAGCAGTGTTATTAATGTTCTTGTTCTTGATATCAAGCAGAAAGTAAATAAATATTTTATTTATCATTTTCACAATTGTCTTAAAAATTCCTGGGGGTTTGGATCCCTTAGTACTATGGAATTGCATAACAATGTTATATATTGTTAAATTTCTGCATTGTTTTCATTAAAAAAAATTGAAAAACATGTGAAATCCTTCAAAAACAATATGAAACTTTTTTATTCATTCAGGAATGTAAATTGCCAATCCCAAAACAAGTACACAAAAAGCACTTTTCTTCAGAAAATGTAATTGCATTCTAGATGATCTGCTGTTGATTTCAGAAACTCAAGTAGGTTTGCAAAGTTGTCTTGATAAATTACACTCTTATTGTTTGAAGTGGAAGCTTTCTATTAGTACAAAGAAGTCAAAAGTCATGGTTTTTACCAAAAATAATCACTTACTGAAAGGTACATTACTTACCTATAATGGACTTGCCCTTGATGATGTGAAAGAGTATTGTTATCTCGGTTTTGTTATAACTCCCAATGGCAAATTTAGAGCAAATTTCACAATCTTAAGATGAAAGCTACTAAAGCTCTTTTTAGTCTTCGTAAAGGTATTTCTTATGATGGGAATTTTTCTGTGAAAGTTGCTTTAGATCTTTTTGATCATTTGATTGTTCCCATTCTTACCTATGGTTGTGAAGTTTGGGGAATGAAATTAATGATAAGAGTAATTTCTTAAATGATGTTAACTTTTCTTTCTACAAATATTTACTGGGAGTTTCAAAACATGCTACCCAGGCAGGTATTATAGGTGACCTTGGTAGATATCCTATCAAAATTGCCATAGTCAAACGCATGTTAAAATATTGGCACAAGTTAGTTTTCAGTTATGACATTCTGTTACGTTCAGCGTATCTTTCTGCAAGATATCATTCAAAGTGGTTTGAGTTCATTCAAAACATACTAGATACTTATAGCGAGAGTAATATTTGGTCAGCTGTTTGTAACATTAATGCCACTATTAAAATTGTACAGAATAACTTACGCAAGCATTATCAAGTTTCTTGGTACAGTGATTTACACAATGATAATAAGTCTCTTGGGAAGGGAAATAATAAGCTCAGAACGTACAGAGAATTTAAAACTAAGTTTGGTTTAGAGAATTACTTACTGGATATTAAGAACTTACGCTGTAGAAAATTGGTCACAAAACTTCGTATTTCTGATCACTGTTTACAAATCGAGTTGGGCAGAAGGTCAAAACCAAGAATTCCACCTGAATCCAGATTTTGTAAGTTTTGTAAGTCTTCCGTCGAGGATGAATTTCCCTATTTAATGAAGTGTCAAAAACATAATAGTGATAGAGAAGTTCTCTTTTCTGCAATGAAGTTGTATTATCCTATATTTGATAGTTTAAATGAAAGAGATAAGTTTTTGTACATTTTAAGTTCAGATGATACGCTGTCTCTCATGAAATATATTACAAACACTATGTTTCCCCCAGCAGCTGCAGGTAAAGACATAGACAACAATGTTTTATGCAATGTTTAGTTTTGTTCTTGCTAAACTGCACTTTCCGAAGTGTGTTGTTATGCAATAAAGTGATTAAAGTGATTCTAGAGCTCCGACCATAACTATATCATGTACCTCTGATTTAGCATGTTGATGAATGGTCAAAAAAGATATTGTTTTACTGACCGAGTTGGTTTCTCTTGAACCACAATTGTGTACTTACGGGGTCTTCATTCATGACATCACATGAGATACCCAGATCAGGCCTTTCAGAAAACCTTAGTTTTTCTCCTTTTTCCCTGTATTATGACTCTGTCTGTGAAAGTTTCGCTTGAAATTATGGTTTTACTATCAAACTGAGTAGTTTCAGGCCTAAGTTTAATTAAAGCAAAGAAGATAAAACTTGGACTCAAGGACGACCGGTATGCTGGACCGGTATGCTGGAGGTAGTAGGGACTACTAGCCTACTACCTCTACTACCTCCATGGCTGGACTCACATAGGCAAAGCCAAGCCTCAGTGTAATCATGTACATTACGTCCATGATGTATCGTAGTATCCAACAGCATTAATGTTTGCTTCACGCACCAGGGAATTTGCAACTTTGTAGGAAGGATGATAAATTGTTTCAACATTGTTCCCTGTAGTTTTCTGTTGAGGAGGCATCGTGACGTGATCCACTTGTCCGTCGGGTTGGGTTGTGAGAATTGTTTTAATTTTCCACAACTCAAACTTCACTTGTCACTGGCGTCGGGCGCCAAGAATTTTCCAGCCCTGCTTAAACATGGCAACAATCTAGAACTCATGCTGATCCCAAATTGTCATTCGCAAAGTTATGATATAAAGAAAGCATGAACATGTTATAGTCTATTGAAAATATGTGGTTGAACAATTTATGATATAAAAAACTCCACCAATCACATGTCACGCGTCATTGTGGATATAAGAATATGATTTAAAATTCAGGGTACTTACTGGTAGGTGGTATCCAAGATAAATAAGATTTGCAAGATATCTGGGCAGAATTTATGGTACTGTACACAGATTTTCCACGACAAGTTTCCAGAGAATGCACAATGCACTTCCGTCTTTGATGGGGTCAAAGGTGTTATTTATCACATGATCCCTTCATGATCGTATCTTTCTGAACTTTATGATTCCAAAGAGACCAGTGCGTAAGGACAGTAAGGTTTTCATTTAATATTGAACAATGATTCTTTTGTAAAATATTTTTGCAACAGAATTTTGTGTAGACTGAAAGATTCAGTCGTGTGCTGGCTCTCCGGCGCACTGCGACCTTCACAACCCTTTACTACTTTAAAGGGTCGTAGGTCGCAGTGTGCAGGAGCGCCCGCACGCGACTGAATCTTTCAGTCTCAGTCTATATTATGGCGTATCAAAGCGCCCTTAATGGTGCACTGCTACATAAAGTTTATTCTTACACATTGACAGTATTTTCGTCTCCAATCATGGAGTCAGTCCTACCATTCATGTACAGAAACTCCATTAAAGACTAAAAGATAACGTGGCAGAGAAAGAACTAGAGTCTACAGATGTCAGAAAACAGATGGACATCCCGGGATGGACACTAGGCCTAAATCCGACAACAGTTAACGATGTGTTCAGTTCACATTCGTATTCACAGGTTTAGGTGAAGGTATTTTGAATGTCAGTTTCAATGGAAAAAATGACAGCAACACATCTGTAAGATTTCTAGGGCTAAAAATTATTGCTTCAAACTTACATTTTTTTGCTATCATTACAGACACATCACTGAACTTGTGTCTGTGAAATCCCATATCCTGCGGATTACAAGCAAGTTGCATCAGACTTTGAGAGACCTAAACTGTGTACTTTTCAATGCAATATCAGTTTTCACTGTTGTAAGTTCAAATCAAAACTCATCTTGAAAATTTAAAACAATACACCTACAATGTATGCATAATACCATCATAAAGAGATTTTCTCCAAGTTGTTCAGCAAGTTTCGATTGCTCAGACACAAACGCATGCTTATTGCAGCAACATTAGACCTGCTTTGCTGAATCATTAACAGGTTCCTCAAATGCAGAAATGTAACAAGATTGTATAAAAGCAGTCAATATATGTCATTAACACTGTGATTGTTAGATTCTGACAATCTCTACTTAACACATTAAATGTTCTTATATCAGTTTGTTTATTAAGAATGTTTCAAACCTCTGTGTCCATACTTGATGTAGCCTAACTTCAACTGAAACCTAAACATTCCTTGCATAAATGATGCATCCTTTAGCTCACTAGGAATACAAATCATAAAATAATGTAAATAGTGATACTGAGTTTATTGAAAAAGTTATGACTTGGATATTAATAATGCTGTAGATTTTGTAGAAAGTGATTTAGAAATACTGAATGTACAGGAATGTTATTGATAAAACGTTCACTGTAAATAGGAACACAATGATTTCATTAATACCTTATCGTTATAATACTTTTGTGTACCGGGTAGACCTATAGATCTGAATTATTTATGGAAATGGAATTCAGTATGCCATATAGTGTTCTTTATTGACAATGGACAACTCATAAATTTAAACCATGTCCTACAGCTGAGTGGTTCTAGCTAGCTGTGTAAGGGGCTATATACAGTGTGTGTGTTTAGATGTGTTGTTGGCTGTTTGTAGTTTGTGGGTGCATAGCTGTTTAAAATTCTGGGCAAAATTCAGGGTTAGTGGTTATCTAAATGCAGATTGAAGAAGGAAGCTTTAGACAAGAGATTTGTAAATTTTTGTATGAGGGCACAACTAATTAATATTTTGGTGTTCTTTTGGTGTGATAGTAGGGATTATGTGAATACTATTGATGATTTATCAATTAAAAAAACATTGAACAATGGAAACTACTCTCTAAACATGTCATTCAGTCAATCAAAATACTCTTGTTCCATTAAAATAACTGATAACCATCTTTCTCCAACATTGAAAGAATTATTGAGACAAGAAGTGTTGATTGTGAAAATTCACTGAGAGTTGCTGTGACAAATTACAAAGACAGTGATGAAGCTACCTTCAAATTATCAAAACCAAATCTTGCATTTCATTTTATATCATTCACATTTATGTGTAGTTTCAATAGTTTGTTTGCTGCAATGGTTTATAAGTAACCTAAAAGTCAACATTGATTATCTATGATGAAAATTGATTTGATAATATTCTTTGTTCAGCAGTGAGTGTAGATGACGCAGTCAGTAATTGAATGTACAACACATGGATTTGTAAGGCTGGGATTTAGAACAAAGAAATCAAATGGAAAATCTCACTGCATGATTTCACACAGGTTATTTCTGTACACAATTTTACTTTGTACTTAGATGAAGTAATACTTAACATAACAAGGGCTGCTCCGCATAGTTTGTAGTTTGTAAGAATTTTCATTATCACTTTTATTAGAGTATATTTTGATATTTATTTAATAGTCAAAAGCATGTAAAATGTTACTTTTTGTAGATTTCTAAGGTTTTGAAGAAGACAGCAAAAATTTATTAAACATGATTTGCTGTAAATTTATCTATTTTGTCAGTGGAATGTTGTTTTAGTGTTACTTGGCATCATCATGTTTCATAATAATTATGAATTTTGCATCATCACTTTCCCTTTTACTTATATCTTGTTCAGTCTTACAAAAGATTGGAAAGAAAAACATCATATTCATTGCCTCGTATTTGAGATCCAGACACAGTTGAAATGTTTGAGTTCAAATTCTGAAAGCTCAGACAGTGCAAAGGGTGTTAGTTTGGTGTGAATGGGAAATGTTAACTTTACATGTTACAGATATATTGAATGTTACATCATACTGAGAAACACACTCTCATAGGGACAACATTGTTGAAGGGCATTGCAGTCGTACAGTCCTACATGAAAGTCACAATTCTGATATAACGATATTGATTTGATGATACAAAGTATTTTACAGCAAAACTAATATATGTTTAGCAGTACAGTATGATCAAGCACTTAAAATTTGTGGCTGGATTATCTTAGCAAAAATTCAGTATTTGGGTTGGAAGATCAAGAAATATTGTGTAATCTATCTAGATTGAATAAAATTCCCAATTTTCAAATGCCAATAAAAAATCCTTCCATGCTATTTAGAAGGGGAGATGTAAGGGGAGATGTTTTAACCGTAATTAGAGAATATAAAAACCAATCGCAAGACTTGTCTATTTTAAATTCAGTCAGTTATGGATTTGTCCAGT
This sequence comes from Ptychodera flava, assembly GCA_001465055.1. Taxonomy (NCBI): domain Eukaryota; kingdom Metazoa; phylum Hemichordata; class Enteropneusta; family Ptychoderidae; genus Ptychodera; species Ptychodera flava. The sequence goes on from LD353332.1 coordinate 62,649, forward strand.
CTTCCAACTTTCTGAAAATGAAAAGGATTCTTCTGCAGCGAAAGAAATTTTAGTCATAAAAATGTCACAAACTGTCTTTATGATTGAATGAAGCCTGGACATAATACTAGACCGTGTTCCTGCCAAGCTAAAGTTACATACCATTGACAGAAAAATTAACATGCAGTGAACTGGTGTAACAAGAATGATGTAAAGGAATTTCCTAAGACTTCTAGATTGACTGAAACAGCTGAGAAATTTTATCAATTTGAGGACACACCAGTATGAGGGTTTCCAGGTTTTTTCACTGTCATTCTGACCAAGTGTAGCACTCCCAGGCAATTCATCTTTAATATTTGACTACTCTGATAATGAAAAATGAAAAGACTGCTTTCCACTTAATTAAATTTGTCATTTCTGCATTGTCCAATATGTTTGTGTTTCCAAAGTTTTTAAATACAAACCTAACTAAAGTCTGTTATTTACGTAAAAAATAAAACAAATTATTTCCAAAAATCAAACTGCTGATAGTAGGTTCAGTGAAAAGAAAGACATAACATTGTAATGAGATTACTGGGTTTTAAATATAGAATTAAGATGTCTTTCTCTCTTCAGGTCTAGGTGCACTTATAGCGCACGTTTAGTTGTATTTCATATATTTGAAGGGAGAAAGACATCTTAATTCTACCTTTAAAATCCATCAAAAAATATTCTTGATGAGTTTGAATATAGAATTAAGATGTCTTTCTCTCTTCAAATATAAATTATGTTAAAACTTTGTCCCCTGTGACCAGTGGATATCATTGCCCTCAACCAATTTGCAATTATGACAGACCTGTTGCATGGATGTCAATTCTAGTGTTACCTTGCAAGCAACATCAGTATCAGTGAGAATATCAGATATTATCAGAGTATTAGAACATCAGGTATTTCAGTGGTTGAGAAATACTAATAAGTAGTAGAGTTTCATCAAGTATGGATGAATGATTCCTTTGTGAAACATTTCTCAGTGCTGTACTTGTGCTGTACTTGTGCCATCAATACTGAAATGATATGATCGGTAAGAAATGAAGGATGTCATTATTTACCATATATCCAATACTTCTCAGTTACCACCAGATCTGGTTCTAGAATGTTATGGTTTATATCCCATAATGCCCTGTCACCAACAAATTTAGACTTTGTTCAAAGTTCAGACTGCTGTATTTGTACCATTAATACATAAATGATATAATAAATGACAGGATATCACCATTCATATCCCATAATGCCCTGTCACCAACAAATTTAGACTTGGTTAAAACTTCAGACTGCTGTATTTGTACCATTAATACATAAATAATAAAATAAATAGCAGGATATCAACGTTCATATCCCATAATGCCCTGTCACCAGCGAATTTAGACATTCAAAGTTTCTTAAATTATGATAGAATATCATGATTTTTATCCCACAATGCCCTGTCACAGCAAAATTTAAACTTGGCACAAAGTTTCCATCAAAGTGGACAGTTCTATGAAACCAGGTTTCTTACCTTACAACATATGCAACTGATATGCATATACAACTTACACAATATGTTACATTGTGTTTGTAACAAGATTGGGATGATGTCAAACTTCAAATATAGTTCAAAGAAATATCTCCGATGCAGCAGTGACACAATGCACATCAAAATGTACTCATTCAGTGATTGTTATTAATTAATGATGTACCAGTATAGTTATAGACTATCAGTTTAATGATATTGTCTTCACAGCAGAAGAGGAGCTAACTTAAGGTAGCTACATACCTTTTAGACACTTTCAGATTTTTATTTTTTTCTCAATTGAACACGTCCCAAACCCAAATAAAATATACATTTTCTGAAAGCCCTGATATAGAGCTGTCCGACCAAGCACAGTACACGGTCATTATTTGCATAATAGTCACGTGACAGGCGTTTTGCTGAACCTTCCAAAAACCGGTTTTTCCCGCCTTATGCGAACACGCTGTAAGATTTCCGGTTGGAATTTCTTCGTTGACAAGCCTTGACAATATCCTTCAAAACCGTGTCTGGGATTTTCTTTATATGCCTTTGGTTTTTTTTAATGCGCTCTTAAAGGTGTTAGATGAAGGTGCTTTTCAAGGAATTTTAATTATCACGCCATATAATTTGAATGGAGTCTCCGGGAAAAAATCGCAGACACGGTTTTGAAGGATATTGTCGAGGCTTGTCAATGAAGAAATTCCAACCGGAAGTCTTGCAGCGTGTTCGCATTAGGCGGGAAAAACCGGTTTTTGGAAGGTTCAGCAAAACGCTTGTCACGTGACTCTTATGCAAATAATGACCGTGTACTGTGCTTGGTCGGATAGCTCTATATCAGGGCTTTCAGAAAATGTATACTTTATTGGGGTTTGAGACGTGTTCAATTGAGAAAAAAATAAAAATCTGAAAGTGGCTAAAAGGTATGCAGCTGATGAAAAGTTTGCTAAATATTGAAACTATTATAAATGTAATATGATGAAAAAATTGGGATTTCTGTATGTTTGGAATACTCAGTCATTGCATGTAACAGTGTTATCAGTTCAGTATTTTTGGTTTAGTCATTACCAGTAAATACTTAGAATGGAAACTGAGTATTAAAGGTCTACCAAAACTGATGGAAGTCATGACTATTCGCCAAATTTATCCACTTTATTAGAAACGGATACAAAAATGTGCCAGTCAGTGTACTAAAAAATTGCATCAATTATTGTTCACTGGCTGCTTCTTTACTTCACATACTCTTTATTTGATTCATTTTAACATTCTCCTTCGTACTTTACCCTCAAAATCCTATACTGAGGTACTGAAATGATTTTATTCTGGCTCAAAATTGAGCTGTATATTCATTCACTCTAATTAAGCAAAAACAAACGCGTTTGAGAAAGGACGTCGCTGGCGGCGCTCTTCATAAATGAGAGTCGCACAGCAATTCTCTTGGATAGAGGTCACAGCGTAAGGCTCACACGACGATGGTCGATTTTGGGTCTAAAATACAAATATCTGTATACTATTGAACTGATTTACTCTCAGTGAATCCGATGTTAGGAATACTTATTCCGATACCACGTTACACTCTCGTAGTACTTGAGGCTCATTTGAACAGCAAAACTGTGTTGACGTCACGTCGGAAGTACTGTCATGTCAGCCTGGCCGCGAAGCTAAGAAAGCCGAAGAAGGACCACTGAGAAATGAAAGCTCAACATAAACAATTACAGTTCATGTTTAGCTGACTATGCAATCTTTGTGGTCGATTTTGGGTCTAAAATACAAATATCTGTAATGCTATTGAACTGATTTACTCTCAGCGAATCCGATGTTAGGAATACTTATTCCGTTACTCTCAGCGAATCCGATGTTAGGAATACTTATTCCGATACCACGTTACACTCTCGTAGTACTTGAGGCTCATTTGAACAGCAAAACTGTGTTGACGTCACGTCGGAAGTACTGTCATGTCAGCCTGGCCGCGAAGCTAAGAAAGCCGAAGAAGGACCACTGAGAAATGAAAGCTCAACATAAACAATTACAGTTCATGTTTAGCTGACTATGCAATCTTTGCAAGTTATTTGAGCATGAGTAAGCAATGTCAATCAAAACACAGATACTGTTACAGCAATGTTATTTTCCATTTGGTCTGTAAATTCTAAATGCGCGTGGCGCGGCGAAACGTTCAATTCGCACAGTGGAAGTTTCAAGTTTACAAATGTATACAGCACACCACTATTTTAAGAGTTAATCAAAGTAATGTTGCCTTGAAACGATTGAATATTGACTCGATCACTGATTGACTACGCGACCAATTGTGCAAAACAAATACTCTGCTCACATGTTTTTGTAAATATAAGGGAAGTGGTTTTATTCAATTTGCTGTCATTTCGTCATCGTGAAAACTGACAACACTGAACCAATGCATAATATCAGGAAAAGGAAACTACTTATGATTGATGATATGTTTTCCTATGATCAGTTTATTGAAACAAAATAAAAAGAAATGGTCTCTTAAACTTCGTCATATTTGTCCTTTATACACCGTTCTTGTGCAACAAAAGTCACAATTTATCAAATGAAAGAAATATCACGGCATTAAAAGTCATAAGCTTACTAGCGTAACTGTACATAGACGAAACAAACACAATTATTATACAAGGGAGATGAGCTTCTAAGAGTGGTGAAAATGATCTGATGTACAACACCAATATTTGTGTACTGGATTTGAGAGAAAAAGGAAATTTATGATAATTTGAAAGCTTTCAAAGAACTCAATGTGGTTGAGTTTATGATAGAAAATTCTGCAATAAATCATCAACGATGTTGTACGAACTTTTGAATAAAGTAGAAAGTACCCATCCATTGACAGATAGAATTTCAGTTGCGTTTCATCGGTTATTAAACGATTAATTTAACGTCTTCCAGAAAGGGAAATGTCATAAAGTTCAAAATTCTGTATTTTACAACAGAAGTGATACTGAAAGTCTATCGTCGTGTCACGATCAGTTTCCAGCAGTTTGATAGCGCCCTCTACTAGTAAACTACACAGCTCTCAGTCATGTATCAGTATGCCGGTGAAACAGCATGGCGTCGCATCTCTGCGTTCATCCTGATCGCAGTTTAAAGGAATTATTTTGTGTTCATCCTTGGAAAACCTTCATTATACATTACAACATGCATTACGTGTGTGGAGTGATCCTGGTGATATGCAGGTAAGTTTTTCATCATTATTTTGCACACATAACTGTTGATTCGCTTTTCTCTAGGAGTGGAGATGATTGAAATTTTGATCTGTTCACAATGACCAAGCGAGTTTGTAACACAATCAATCAATATTTTTGTTAGAATTTATAAATTCTCCCAAACAACACATTTCCAAAACATTTGAAACCAAGAGATAGCGTGACTATCATTTAAAACCTGTCCGTTCACATTTCTGTTTGCAATACCACCGCATTGATTTGCCGACGTAACCTTGTGTGACGTCACTCAACTTTGATTGTTAGACGCTTCGGATCAAAGTTCCTCAAATTTCTCTATGAAAATGTTTCAAAAACAACTCGATTTTATATTCTTCATTTTCTAGAGATAAAGCGACATCAACATGTATTATTTTTTCTCAAAATATCGGCTCCAAATTCGAGAAATAACCGATTATCGGTTTCCCAAGGGTCATGTAAACGTACGGTCCGAACGTCGTCACGCTTGAGTGACGATTAAAATTAGCGCGTCAAAACTTTTGAACAAATTTCAATATTTTGATGAAATTTAGACATTACACATCATCTTGGTGTTTCTGTCTACTTAGAATATACAACGATTTCATCGCTGTCATATCCTCTAACAGCAATTCTATCACCGTCGGCGGTCACTGCCATTAACAAGGGTTCGATCACTTCAAGATGACCAATCCAAGTCCCATCTCGACTCCAAATCGAAATCCTATCATTGCGGTAATCACAAACATAAACATTGTCAGCGCCATCAACGGCAATGCTGAATGGGTAGGACAGCTGACTATCGCCGTCACCGTACTCACCGTATTGGTACAGGTAATTGAAGTCAGAATCAAAACACTTGATGCAGTGATTGCCACAGTCAGACACCATGATGACATCCCTACTGTTGACAGCGACAAACAAGGGGTGGTTGAATTCTGAGTGGCTATTGCCTTGATGACCGCCAAGCTGTGAAACACAGTGTCCATCCTGGCTGTACTTCAGGACACAGTGACCATTGACATTTGTGACAATAACAAAGCTCTGTACAAGAGCTATGCACCAAGGATCTGAGTCTCTAGGTAGAGTAATTTGTCTGATGATTTTATTATCGTCATCACAAACAACAATCAGCAGATTATTCTTATCAAGGATGAAGTAGAGGTTGTCCTGAGAGACAGCTACGGACCTTGGCCTGAATGGCTTGGCAAACTGACCACTGAAACTGCCCAACGTCTTTTCACATGTGTAGTCTTGATTCAGTATCTGTACAACATTGTTGTCACTGTCACACACCAACAGTTTATCATTGTGGAAGGCCATGCCTGTCGGGTCATTGAACATCTCTCCCTTTTGACCTTTCAGAGTTGTCCTTGACCAAGTCCCTGCAAGGTCAAAGGTCAAAGGTTAAAACAAGGTAGGTGGATTTGTCATGCATTCACTGCACTGAATAGGATGTCTATCTCATACAGTACCTTGGAAGTGAGGATATACAAATGCAGAGTAACCTGTTCTTTGATGGACAACGAAAAGAAACCAAATGCATCAATAAATTTATTATCACTTTATATTGGTTTTTTTTTCTGTCATTTTACCATGGCAACACAGTTATGGGCATTTTGCATGTTACTTTGTTAATGATATCACAGCCATTATTGTTTTTTAATCTATTACATTTCTTTTCTCATTTATATCACTGCTATGTAGTTAAAGTGTTGTGAGTGAGGTAGTTATGAAAATGATTGTGTTGCCATAGCAATGTATTTGTTGACTTTGGGTAAAAAATTCTCATTGGGACATATCTTGCATAATAATTAAGTTTAAGTGGCAATACTTTCAAAACACTTTGGGAATAATTGAAAGCAAATGAATTGAAAAACACTGCTTGTGATAAGTAATTTAAAAAATCAACTTTGGGTGATGAAAATGATGTTTTTGTAATTATCAAAGAAACAAGACCAATCTGTATGTCATACTATGAAATCTGTCATTCGGAAATGTGTGTAACACACATAATTGTTTCTTTTTAAAATTTTGTGATGTGTTGTTATTAGGCATTGAAAGTACTTTCCTGTGAATAATTCAGTTATTTTTTCATGTTGCCATGGCAACATTTTTGCATCGGCACATTCAAAGTATATCATTTAGTCATATATCTCCCTGTACCACAATAGAATTAGTTCAAATTCCTTCATATATGTTTCAAAATGTG
>LD353335.1:0-13014 GCA_001465055.1 Ptychodera flava
AGAGTGTGCACCCATTTCATCTAGCATGTCTTACACATATACATCCATACTAACAAACTACATGAGTCTCATTTCTTCATTAATTTCTTTGCATAAATTATCTCCAATTAATTAACATATATATGCCAACCTATGGCTATACAGCACAATGCATTGTCTACTGGAGTGAAAGAAAGAGTGTGCACCCATTACACCTAGCATGTCTTACTCATATACATCCATACTAACAAATGTCACTGCTCTCATTTCTTAATTAATTTCTTTGCATAAATTATCTCCAATTAATTAACATCCATATGCCAACCTATGGCTATAGAGCAGAATATAGTGTCTGCCTGAATGAAAGAGTGTGCATTCATTACACCTAGCATGTCTTACACATATACATCCATACTAACAAACGGCACTGCTCTCATTTCTTCATTAATTTCTTTGCATAAATTATCTCCAATTAATTAACATACATATGCCAACCTATGGCTATAGAGCAGAATATAGTGTCTGCCTGAATGAAAGAGTGTGCACCCATTACACCTAGCATGTCATACTCATATACATCCATACTAACAAACTTCACTGTTCTCATTTCTTAATTAATTTCTTTGCATAAATTATCTCCAATAATTAACATATACATGCTAACCTATGGCCATTGAGCAGAATATAGTGTCTGCCTGACTAAAAGAAAGAGTGTGCATCCATTACACCTAGCATGTCTTACACATATACATCCATACTAACAAACTACACTTGTCTCATTTCTTAATTAATTTCTTTGCATAAATTATCTCAGCTTTAATTATCACCTATATGCTAGCCTATGGCCATAGAGCAGAATGCATTGTCTGCCTGAATGAAAGAAAGAGTGTGCACCCATTACACCTAGCATGTCTTACACATATACATCCATATTAACAAACTACACTTGTCTCATTTCTTAATTATTTTCTTTGCATAAATTATCGCAGCTCTAATTATCACCTATATGCTAGCCTATGGCCATAGAGCAGAATGCATTGTCTCCTGGAGTCAAAGAAAGAGTGTGCATCCATTTCACCTAGCATGTCTTACACATATACATCCATACTAACAAACTTCACTGCTCTCAGTCTCATTTCTTGAATAATTTCTTTGCATAAATTATCTCAGCTTTAATTATCACCCATATGCTAACCTATGGCCATACGGCAGAGTATAGTGTCTGCCTGAATGAAAGAAAGAGTGTGCACCCATTACACCTAGCATATCTTACTCATATACATCCATTATACCTATGGCTATACAGCAGAGTGCATTGTCTGCTGGAATAAAAGAAAGAGTGTGCATCTATTTCACCTAGCCTGTCTTACACATAGACATCCATATTAAGAACTAAGACTTGTCTCATTTCTTAATTATTTCCCGTGCATAAATTGTCTCTAATTTAATTATCACCTATATGCTGGCCTGTGAATACAAGAGAATGCATTGTCTGCTGGAAAGAAAGAAAGAGAGACATCCATTTCACGTACGAATGTCTTACAGATATACTATCCATACTAACAAATAAGGCTTCTCACATTTCTTAATAAATTTCTTTGCATAAATTATCTCCATTTTAATTACCACATAATCGCTAGCCTATGGCTATACATAGTATGCAGTGTCTGCTGGAAAGATAGAGTGTGCATCCTTTTCACTCAGCCTGTCCAGTGTCTTTAGATCTATACTAACAAACTTCACAGCAGACTATGCACTCTGTTCTACAGCCATAAACTAGCATATACGTCCCAATTATAATAGAGATAATTTATGCAAAGAAATTATTTAAGAAATGGAAGAAGAGTAGTCTGTTAGTATAGATGTGTATGTATAAGACTGGGTAGGTGAAATGGATGCACATTCTTTCTTTCATTCCAGCAGACTGTGCATTCTGTTTTAAGCCAGTATACAGATGCTAATTACAATAAAGATAATTTATGCAAAAAAATAATTAAAGAGTTGAGGTATATGAAGTCTGTAAGTATTGATGTACGTGCAGAAAACAGTGCAGGTGAAATGGATGCACACTCTTTCTTTCATTCCAGCAGACAATGCATTGTGCTCTATAGCCATAGGTTGGCATGTATATGTTAATTAATTGGAGATAATTTATGCCAAGAAATTAATTATGATATGAGAGCATTGAAGTTTGTTAGTATGGATGTATATGTGTAAGACATGCTAGGTTAAATGGATGCACTCTCTTTCTTTGACTCCAGGAAACAATACATTCTGCTCTATGGCCATAGGCTAGAATATAGGTGATAATTAAAGCTGAGATAATTTATGCAAAGAAATTAATTAAGAAATGAGAGCAGTGAAGTTTGTTAGTATGGATGTATATGTGTAAGACATGCTAGGTGAAATGGATGCACACTCTTTCTTTCATTCCAGTAGGCAATGCATTGTGCTGTATAGCCATAGGTTAGCATATATATGTTTATTAATTAGAGATAATTTATGCAAAGAAATTAATTAAGAAATGAGAGCAGTGAAGTTTGTTAGTATGGATGTATATTTGTAAGACATGCTAGGTGAAATGGATGCACACTCTTTCTTTGACTCCAGCAGAAAATACATTCCGCTCTATGGCCATAGGCTAGCATATAGGTGATAATTAAAGCTGAGATAATTTATGCAAAGAAATTAATTAAGAAATGAGACAAGTATAGTTTGTTAGTATGGATTTATATGTGTAAGACATGCTAGGTGTAATGGGTGCACACTCTTTCTTTCATTCAGGCAGACACTATATTCTGCTCTATGGCCATAGGTTAGCATATATATGTTAATTAATAGGAGATAATTTATACAAAGAAATTAATTAAGAAATGAGAGCAGTGAAGTTCGTTAGTATGGATGTATATGAGTAAGACATGCTGGGTGAAATGGATGCACACTCTTTCTTTGACTCCAGGAGACAATGCATTCTGCTCTATGGCCATAGGCTAGCATATATAGGTGATAATTAAAGCTGAGATAATTTATGCAAAGAAATTAATTAAGAAATGAGACAAGTGTAGTTTGTTATTATGGATGTATATGTGTAAGACATGCCAGGTGAAATGGATGCACACTCTTTCTTTCATTCAGGCAGACAATGCATTGTGCTGTATAGCCATAGGTTGGCATATAAATGTTAATTAATTGGAGATAATTTATGCAAAGAAATTAATTAAGAAATGAGGGCAGTGAAGTTTGTTAGTGTGGATGTATATGAGTAAGACATGCTAGGTGTAATGGATGCACACTCTTTCTTTCATTCTAGCAGACAATGCATTGTGCTGTATAGCCATAGGTTGGTATATATATGTTAATTAATTGGAGATAATTTATTCAAAGAAATTAATTAAGAAATGAGACAAGTGTAGTTTGTTAGTATGGATGTATATGTGTAAGACATGCTAGGTGTAATGGGTGCACACTCTTTCTTTGACTCCAGGAGACAATGCATTCTGGTCTATGGCCATAGTCTAGCATATAGGTGATAATTAAAGCAGAGATAATTTATGCAAAGAAATTAATTAAGAAATGCGACAAGTGTAATTTTTTAGTATGGATGTATATGTGTAAGACATGCTAGGCTAAATGGGTGCACACTCTTCTTTCATTCAGGCAGACACTATATTCTGCTGTATGGCCATAGGCTAGCGTATAGGTGATAATTAAAGGAGAGATAATTTATGCAAAGAAATTAATTAAGAAATGAGACAAATGTAGTTTGTTAGTATGGATGTATATGTGTAAGACATGCTAGGTGTAATGGTTGCACACTCCTTCTTTCATTCAGGCAGACAATGCATTGTGCTTTATAGCCGTAGGCTAGCATATAGATGCTAATTAGAATGGAGATAATTTATGCAAAGAAATTAATTAAGAAATGAGACAAGTGTAGTTTGTTAGTATGGATGTATATGAGTAAGACATGCTAGGTGTAATGGGTGCACACTTTTTCTTTCATTCCAGCAGACAATGCATTGTGCTTTATAGCCATAGGCTAGCTGGGATACCAGGTGCTAATTAGAATGGAGATAATTTATGCAAAGAAATTAATTAGTAAATGATGTGTTTGTGTTGATACATGTATAAAGAACCTTGTATGTTAGATTGATGTCCACTTGACTTCAAAATATAGGAGGTAAGTGACTTGCAAGTTTTGGCTGCTAGCTTCCACACCATAGTTTTGGCTGCTAGGTTTTGGCTGCTAGCTTCAGCCGAGTTCAGCCAGCTGCCAATGGGGAAAACAGTGCTTTGTGGTCTTAAGTTTTTTTCTTGGTGGATTTCGTTTGCCATGACCACCACAAAAAAAGTATAACTACAGGCCCTATGCCAGCATTGAGCAATTTGAGAAAAATAGCATAATCAAAATGGCTGCCAGCTTATTGCACTTTGTATGAGAAAGAAGACTCAAATGGCTTTATACATACTGTAACTTTGTTTTTCTCGTTTAATCACCAAGCAGTTGCTAACGGCAAACTGGAACATAAATGTTGGCATATATTATTCGAATGGCATGCTAATTTGCATAATTTCAAGATGGCGGCCAGCTGTAAACAATTCTCTACATTATTATCATTTTCTGTACTTTACTTTTACATCACTGTTTTAATAGTTGCACGTACATAAACTTCTTTTTCTGTCGCAAATTTAATGTTGATAATCAGACATGTAAGCAGCCGACCAGTTTAGCCTTCGTCCATTGTCGAGTACTTGTCTGTTTACTTGTAAAAATATATAAACTGATGCCAACAGTGTTCTCGTAATTGTGTTTCTCTCTGCCAAGAGCCTCTGTTATGTTTCTAAGTAAGTTAGTGATCTTTATGCCTTGGCTAAAACCAACCTGAGTCGTGATTTTCTAACTGAAACAATGATTAAGTAAGGCAGGAACATTTTCCCAGCTCGACTATCAATGCATTTTATGTACTTTTAAGAAAAAAACGTTGTGATTTACACTACTTTCGAGGTTGATATGGAATCTGCTGACGTCACATTGAATCCATGATTAGTCACACTTTGTGTATCAGAAAAAGACTATGGGTTTGATGTACAATAACTTATAGAAGATATTTCTAAAGTTACTCGGGTTCTCTAATGGTAAAAAGGGGAAGGCGGCTCAACACACCATAGTATTTTTGAGGATGTTCATTTTTTTCGTATGTTACTCTTAATATGTGTATTTTTTGGGGTTTAATTTATTTTTGGATGTACTATGACGATTCGTCGTTCGGTCTGTAGTGTCAAAAATCATTTGTGATCCATTTTAACGTGCATTTCGAAACTCTTAAATGTGAGTTCTTCTTCAGTCTCTTAATATTGTTATCCTTATTTTGTTCGTGTATGACCTCTAGAATTACATTTGTTCATTTAGTAACGAAACTATTATTGATATATTTGGATCTGAATCCGATCCAGTGTGAGATTGTAAATTTGTATTGTCTGTGTATGGCCTGTTTTCCTTTGGATGTTGTTGAACTATGTCTTCCTATCAGTCATCTGCTGAGCTTGTTTTTGAATATAATCTAACTTGTTAGGCACCATTGGAAGGGTAATTTATTCATCTTTAAGAGATCATACTTCTGACATTTCCCTGTACCAAATAAAACAGATTTCATACAAAGCATTGCATTTTTAATTATGCCTTGCTAAAAAATTGGCAGAATTTGAGATTTACTGTAATTTGCAATGTTAAACTTTGGGGTATGGGGTAATGTTTCACGAAAACTGTAGAAGATATTGCATAATGCAATATGTCATCTTAAAGAAGAATAAATTGTTTTTCTAATGATACCAAACAAGTGAGGTTATCTCAAAAAATAAGCTCAGCAGATGACTTACAAGAAGACAGATTTGACGAAAATGCAATTGGGTTGCAAAATTGTGATTTTGCAGTACCCTTCAAAACATGACCATAACAGCTATTGCGTCCCTATATTTTTTCTGTTAAAATTCCATTTCGTATTCTAGGGATCCCAAGGCTTCTGAAAAATACAGGTTTGGGGAGGGGGGTGTGCGTAGACCCCCTCTAGCCCAGTGTCGGACTAGAAGTCTTAATACTAACGCAATACACGAGCAAAAGAGATCAACTATCTCACGATGACACAGGTCAGACAATCATAATCTTACCTTACTGTTTATTCAAAGTGCAATCAACACCATAAAATTGAAGATACAAAAGTCGCTTGCTAAAATCATTGACAAAAATATACTTTGAAGACCGAATTTTTGATATCCCGGACTTTCAAAGTGATGCTCTGCATCACACTCGTACCAGCCCGAATGCCATTGTGGCTTGGACCCAAAGCGAGGCTCTGCAGACAAAGATTTTATACAAATTTGGTAGGCAGTTGTCTCTTCATTAGCTTAAAATTCACTTGTACTGGAACAATTATATTCAAATCTGCACTGGCACAAAACAACAAAACTTAAGTCTTAATCTGTTCCCATTACTTTGAAGGCAGAACGTTACCATAAGGCACTTATGAGCTGCATAAAATATATTTATAGGGTGTACCTCACAAAGTATGATGGTATCAAAAAAATTGTCTTGTTCATTCGTTGTTGTATCCACATATGATCCTTACAGAAAAAGACAATATTCTACTTTTCAATAGTCTCATCCATCAAAAGTATGTAGTAAAATTATTCAATCAATAACAGCCTATTTAAAAAAATAAGATAAATAATATTTATGAACATCTAAATTCAAATGCTGCACATAATGTGACACGGAAAAAGAGCCATTACATGGAAAGTATTGGTACATACTTGGAAACTTTGAGACTTCATTTGGCGATGTATTCACTCCTTTGATTGAGTTTGTGTCCAACATATGATAACTATTATGTTTGTGTAAGTGCTTCATGAACTGTAAAGTGTGTAGAAAAGTCTTGGTAAGAAAATTGTAACAACTAGCTTGGTAATGGTTATTGAGTCACTCTTTTTATGGGTGGAAATTTACATTAGAGATTTTGACTGTGATATCTTCACTACATGTAAGTAGGTGGCTTCATGCTGTACATTGTGAATTTCAATCCCATTGAGAATTTTCTGAATAGAAATGTATTCTTGCCTGGAAGATGCCCTGTGATACTTTATACATTTGGTGTGGTACTTTCAGAGATACAGCTCAATAAATGTTGTTAAATATTCAAATTACACAGTAATCCAAAGAAATGTGACAAATATTGCAATTAAAGTACAATTGAGTGTTTGTGTGATCAGCATTTCAACTAGCTTCTATCAAAGTCAGGTTGGTCATCATTAAAATGTTCGTAACTTATTAAATTCATGACTGTAAAATGTAAAAGTGAGTTATTTACAATCAAGTGAGTTACTGTAATGGATCAGCGATATTGTATTTTCGTGTTTGACCATTTTCCTTGATCCTGTTGAAAGTTGGTGTACATGTTATTCTTACTCTTCTATATATGAGTCTTGAAACAACTACCAATAGTTAAGCTATGTCCTCATCAATCAAGTGTCACTTTATGTTTGAGCTTAGCTCGGTGCTTAAGGATACGACTCAGGTTCGTTGACACATATTTTCAATCTGCATTTTCATATAGAAGAAGAGGTCACACACCCAACATGTTGTACTTTTTTTATCAGCTCGGTCACCGAAGTTCAGAAAATTTGTTAGGTTTTCAAAAACAGTGTTCGTATGGTTGTTTTACTCAAAAATACATGTTTTTTAGGTTTTTTACTCAAAAAAGAGTAAGTAAAAATCTACAATAGACCTAGGCGATCTGTTTATGGCAATTGAGAGCTGGGTATACTGGGCAAAAAGTGTGTCTTGGATTTTTGAAATTCGCTTTTGTTTTCACACAATGAGCCTTCAAAGTGTCAACTTGACGATTTTAAGCATAAATTATCATCCTTTGTTCACGTTTGTCAAGGTATCTTCACTTCCAGGCCTTTTACCGGAAATTTGAGACACGGTCTTTCAGATATCTTCATTCACTGTCCACAGGTGAAAAATCAGGCAAACCTGTCCAAGTGCCGCCAACTTATACTTATTTGAATGAAGTACACTCTGCTAAAAATAGAACTGAGAAAATCAACAATTTGTGTAAACAACCCATGCGTCACACATCATAGTAAAGAAATCCAACTCACGCACTGTTTTCTGCAAATTTCATAGCACCAGTACAAAGTTTAAATATTTAGCATCAGTTTTTTGTGAATTTAGAGCATGTTTTGAATTGCAGATCATGTGAAAGTGGAAAGAAATTGCACAGTGAAACAGCTATTGCTTGGTGCCAGCAGTGGGTGGTATTTACACAACAAACACAGCAAAGTAATTCACATTTAATCCATTTGTCGAACTCTAAACTGGCATATTAACTATGTATACTGTTGTCTCAACAATTACAATCTGGTTACCAGAGTTAACGGTCAGGGTGAAAATGTTGAAATTTGTGTAAGATAATACAACTACTTGATCCAGACCTGTGTGCTGTTGTTGCATTGGGCATGCACTTGTTTTCAACTTGACTCAACTGTCATTGCAACTTCCTGTCTTGAGATTGGCAATTTATGCATGTTCTTAAACTGTTAGAAGTGTTGTCAAGTTCATACTAGCGCTGACTTCTATGCAAACCTCAGTTGCTAGTTTTTCTACCTAAAGATGAGATTAATAATTCTTGACACCATGAAAACTTCAGTAAAAATACCATCAAGGACAGTGGGCTCATATTTGGTTTTGAATTGGTCCATCAAGAATTATTTAAACCAGAAAAACAAGAATGACAAAAGTAAATAAGGTCTGAAACTTTAGGTACTGGAGGTCAACTTTAGGAACAGACTTAGCAGAAGAATGTTTCAACACAGTCCTTCATGGTTTCAGCAAGTCTGCAATTAAATTTTTTTTACACCGAACAAGCAAACATGCAAAGACACAAAAACACAAAGACTTCTTCGAGTACAGTTTGTCCGGACCTCAGCAAAAAATGTTGTCAGTGCAGAGTCTAGGGTTGCCGCTGAAAGTTTGCTGATCTCATCGGTGGCGTATCCAAATTTGTTGCTTGCATAGTCACTGAACACAGAAATTGCATTCCTTGTTGCCATTTTCATTCGTTTGCTGTTTACTTGCATCAAAATATTGTCTAACTGTGCCGGTGATAGTTCTGCATGAAGTTTTGCGGCTGTAGTTGCCGACTGCAAGTACAAGTGAATGACAATTTGTTATGTGCAGAAAGGATGCGCAGTGAGTAAAATGACGTCATCCATGTAATATCAAATGCAGAGGGCATCATCACATTCGCAGTGGGCATCATCACGTTCTTTTACATGTCATGTGAGTCATGTTTAACCAATGGCAGTGCATGCTGAATGAGTGAGGTGTAATAAATATGTATCAGTTCATGAACAATGACAGGAAATGACTCCAGGTCAGTGGAGTAGCCAGTTTCAGTCACTGCCACCATTCCTACACATAATAAGTACACTGCATATAAATAGGTGAGAGATTACAGAATCTCCAACTCAGATGTGTGGGCTGTTCAAGTTAATGCAACCACTCCTGCACATTTGCAGGATTTCCCCTTTTTCTCACCTCATTTGCATATTGTTGACACTGACTTTCATTTGAACAACCTCACATCTCAACCCCTGCATCTACCTGTACACCAAATACTGTGATGGTAGGTGCGGCAGTATGGGAACTTTTGCGTGTGATGGACATACATCCGCACATACATACATACATACATACAGACGCCACCGACTCACCGTATAAGCTCTTTTTGGTATTTATATACATACCAAATATGAGCTAAAAATGTACTTTCTTAGCTTTTGCACTGCGCTTCAGACTTGTTGCCCTTTGTTACGAGAGATCGTCCAGTGTTATTTCAAGTGTCAAACTTCATTTTTATGTTCTTGTCTTCCATTGAGTCAGTACCGATTTTCTCAAACCACAGGCCTTCTTTGATCAAACTAACACTCATGCCGTAGCGTAGAACAGTGTGGGCTGTCGTTGCCATCTTGTTTTGAGGAAGTTTCGACTATGGTATAGTGGAGTTACGCAATGGGAAGGTTTTGCACAACTAGCAATACCAGCGCACATGATTTCGGTGATTTTTTCGTGTAATAATAACTTTAAATCAAACTCTGAATGACTGACAATATTTTATCCCAAAATCATTATTCATCTTAAGGTGAAATTCTCTACACCATTAATCCCACCGCTGTGTAAGTAGAACCTGGTAGCTAAAATAAAATAAAAGTGAAGCTTAATACGCAAGTCTACTAATGCAGTCCATCCCGATGGACCGTCGTGTTTCAGATAGTTTATATATAAAGTTCTGCAGAGCATAAATACAAAATCCTTGCTATTAAACATTTTCTGACTATACATTTGACTTGTGTGAAACCATGGTGAAATCAACCTCATATAGCCAAAATTCTAGTTTCAGCACTTCTAGAAGTTCCGGTTCGTTTTGGGTTTATATTCAGCTGGAGTCTCCAAAGTGATAATTTACAAAGTTCAGACAACACAACTTTCCACAGCATAGTCATTTCTGAACTCTCGCAATCCACTGTGATTTGATGTAATTTAATATTTAAAGAAAGAAAAGGCAAGAAATAAAAACTTAATTTCCATTTTGTTTTGAAAATTAACAGATCGGTGAACTCGCTATTGTGAATCTGCGTTACGGATTAATGTGTGAATGAACTCAACCACTCTCTCAGAAAACTGTAAAATGTCGCGTCATGCCAGATACAGTGTAGCTTGAAGTTTGTGTAGTTGTACCTAATAGACACCACGATGAAAAGGCTGCACGATGTCAGCGGCTGCGTCCTCGGTCAAATCAGATGTTCTTGCACGGTCACTTCACAAAGTCTGACCATAGTTCTTCATTGTTGTTGAGTGAGCCATGGTCAAACTGTTTTATGCATTGTACGTCCATACATTTCGGTCTTTTTCCGGTTGCTTTTGTGGCCCTCGCTTGCATTTTCGACGATGATGAGCATAAGTGCCAACTTAGTCTGCTCATGAACGTAAAAAAATGGTCTGCTGGATGTCAGAAATGTTTGACAATGCATTGTACTGGCCAAAGTCACAGCATGGACGTACAAAAAGACGTCCATGGTCACACTGATTGTTTACAAGCCACGTTGAGAACGCTCAGCATTGTATTACTGACAGGGCATGCGCACTATACAGCAAAGACTGTGCATAATCTCAGCATGTTTATCAAAGATATCGTGGTCGGTAATCTAGGACCATTAAGACAAAAGGAAAATAATGGCATGCAGTGTAGCTGATAGTTCGCCATTTAGTAATATTTCAGGAATTTCCTGGGGCGATGTGACCCAACACTTTTTGCCAACAGAAAGACTATGTGTCAGTGGTCTGAAATTTGAAATAAAAATTGCTAAAATTGACCTTTGAACCTGAGTCGCATTGTTAAATTGATCGGCAAGATACCAGGTCTTACTTTATACAATGTATTTCAAATATAATAAGAAAATAATTATTTCCATAGAAAAAAAAGAGAACTTGTCATTTCTGTTATTTTCAACAGACAAGTTTTTAAAAAAACATACTTTTTTCAGTTGTTAATCTTAACATTTTCATTTTTCTTGTTTGCTGGTTCAAAAACTATAGCCTATAATTGTATTCTAATTTATTATTTTTGGATTTCATATGCTGTTCTCCATGATTATGGTGCAAGATCTTCAACTGAATGTATAGCAGCATACTGCCTTTTGCGTGGAGGAAGTCCTTGCTGGCTGTCTTCATAAGTATGATAAAACTTTAAAAACCGTATTGCCTCTTCATATCCATTAATGTAGAATGCTTCAAGATGACCTTTTGGTGGACCGAACAGACCTTTTCCAACTTGAAACATGTTTAATGGGCTGATGTCAAATCTTTGACCACTTGTATCCATCCAGCCAGTTGCAATTTTATCTCTCATTTTGTTGTGGTTCTTAGGATCAGGTGATATTCTAATGAGCCTTCCAGGAGGGAATGGAAACTGTACTTCTTCTGGCAAGTTATCTTTCTGTGAAAGACTTCCATCAACCAGGTACTGCATGAAGTGAGAGAGATATAATAGGAACATAAGTTTGCCGTGAGAATTTATTGCTCTCCGACAGGCTGATTAAAAAAATACTGTCAAGGACAGTGTGCTCATATTTGGTTTAAATTAATTGGTCCATCAAGAAATATTTAAACCAAAGAAACAAGAACAAAAGGTCTGAAACTTTAGGTACTGGAGGTCAACTTTAGGAATAGGCTTTAAGCAGAGGAACGTTTCAACACAGTCCCTCATGGTTTCAGCAGGTCTGCCATTAATATGTATCAGTTCATGAACAACGACAGGAAATGACTCAAGGTCAGTGAAGTAGCCTGTTTCAGTCACTGCCACAACTCCTACACATAATAAGTGCACTGCATACAAATAGGTGAGAGATTACAGAATCTCCAACTCGGATGTGTGGGCTGTTCAAGTTAATGCCACCACTCCTGCACATTTGCAGGATTTCCCCACGGTCCCTCCACAAACGGTCAAGAAATGCTTTTGTTCAAAGGTGCTAATCACCTACACAGTTGCAACAGTCCGCGTTGCGGTGGACGCAGGAAGCGAATGACATCATAGGCAAGTTAGTGTCTTGTTTCAGTGGCGTCTTGTGACACGGTCCCGCTCCGGTATCCTACGATTTTCAGTCAATCAAGCTACTTTATTTTCATCTTTCTGCACTGTTTCGCATGTATTTGAAGACTGGTGAGAAGATGAGTAAAACAGTTTCTTAAAGATCTAGGTCACTATCGAGAAATCTTGGATGATATTTTATGGCTGAGTTCAGACATGAGGTGATCTTGACCGACGCCATGCATTTCGGAAAAACTGTGAATTTTACTCCCCGTTTGTTTTTTCACCTTTCATCAAAAAAGTAAGTCATGCACCTCCTAACAAGGCAAAGACTTTGAAAAAATAGGGAATCGTGTTGTGTTGTTATTTTGAAACCTAATTCGACAAGAAA
>LD353343.1:2723-13734 GCA_001465055.1 Ptychodera flava
GACCTTTTCTAAACATGTGGACATCAAACCAAATCATATCAATGAAAGAAGAAAGCTATGGCTAAAACAATTTCTTAGGATTAGCAGTGTATTTATATTTCTATATTTAAACGATCTTGTGTGGGGTTGGGGTGGGGGCTTCAATATAAAGATAAAAAAAAAGGGTAATAGAAATACGGTTGTCCAAGTGCATGGTGAGATACCACATACTTCACAAGTTGACATGATTTCCTCATACAGCAGTTGACTTTATTTCTTCATGATGGCAGAAATAAAACATAACCTGAAAGGTACCTTCTAAGTATTGAATAATTGTTCTGCTTTCAACTGATCTTCAAATAATATTCCATGCCCTTTTCCTACTCTGTGACCCAAGCATTGTTTCTCAGTGACAATTAACCACTGTATCCCTAAGGTATTTAATCTAAATTTCCATGATGAATACTTCAATGACTGTGTTGGAACATACAAATATTACTATGGATCCACATTACTTTCCTGATGTATCATATTTTAGTTGTGAAGCAAGGAAATGTTGTGTCACAGTCACTGATTGTATCTTCTCACGAACAAAACGGTTATTCTCCCAAGCTTTGAAAATGTCCTTCAAATATGTCCAAATATGAGTCAAGTATTTTAGCAGAAATGATAGTCCATGACGAAAACCTTTGATGTTAAGTGTTTCACAGATACAGTATTCTGGAAGGAGGACGGGTTGGGGTGTGGTGGAATAGATGGTCACCTGTACGTTCCTTGAGACACGATTATTTCACTGGCATCAACCTAGGGATGAGTTTCTAATGATGAAAGTCTCACGTATACAACCTAGTTATTTCTTGGCAATCAGCAGATTAGAATCAACAGCCACCTGAAAAGAAGATAAATTATCAGAAGAGTGTAATGAAATTCATGGAGAGTTAAACAGCTGAATGCATGGGAAAATAAATCTCAATCTACACCAGATTATGTGATTAACCCCCCCTCCCCCCATGGTTTTGTATAAATATGGTGGAGAAGGCAATAGATAAAAAAATTAAAAAACATAACAGTTAGGTGATTTTCTCTTTAAAAATCCATCGACATTATAAATAAAAATATGGCACTGCATAATAAAAATTATTTCAAATGTAGTAAGGTATCTATAACACTGAAAGCAAGCAAATAATACTGAATACAAATAATAGCACAAAATAAAAGTAAAGTATAGTATAG
The DNA here is from genome assembly GCA_001465055.1 of Ptychodera flava. Classification (NCBI taxonomy): domain Eukaryota; kingdom Metazoa; phylum Hemichordata; class Enteropneusta; family Ptychoderidae; genus Ptychodera; species Ptychodera flava. The sequence goes on from LD353343.1 coordinate 3,936, forward strand.
TATACATAATGTGGCTGTGTGTGTTTTATATAAATTTGCTTAAAATTTACATCAGTGGGTGTGATTTGTTTGAAGCTCTTGTTCATTGACAGGAAAGAAATATTGTGAAACGATCAAATCTTAGATTTTTTTTTTGGTTTGATTAGTCACTTTATTTAAACTTTCACAGTTATCGTCATTTTCACAGGTTTATTATTTATAGTAGTCATTGCTTTTAACTATGCAAGCTCTCATTCAAAACACGGCATAATTTCCTTTGTGTTTCAGTGTCACCTTACATTTGGTGCTAAAGTCAATGAACTTTGAACTAAACGCAGAACAACAGTAAAAATCGGGCAGTTAGGCGTTTCCTTCATGCTTACTACTTTGCGTGAAAACAAAATCACGTCTGACATTGTAACTTGTTAAAGAAATTGTGATTGTACAGTTTACCACTTTATCAGGATAACATATTCAATTTTAAGAAACAAACGAAGTTTGTGAACATTTATAACCAGACGGTAGATCAGATAGGAGACGTTTGAAATGACATCAAAACAGCGGCCAATTTCGATTGCCCCGGCCGACCGCCATAATAAACAATAGACTTAGTACATACACAGCACACAACACAGACTTTGTGCATAGAAAGTTTCCGGTATCATGCACACTGAGTGACTGTCGATCAAAAATTTGTTACAAAGTCTCTCTCCCTTGCTAGACATTGACCTAGTCGCGTGTAGGTGACCCGTTGCGTCTGTTTACAAAGTATGTGCTTCCAGTTCTAGCCCATGCACAGCTTCCAGTTTCTTTCTTAAAGCAGTTTAGAAAATTGCTGGACGTGTCCTCTACTCAACAGTGGGATTAGAAGAGGACATATTTATTTTTCCTTTTGCTTGTTTAAAGCGGTTTCCCACTTTCTTTTAGCCCAAGATCAGCAGATACGTCCGCTACGCGCTGCGGTACCGTGCTGTAGGTTTATCAAAAGAAATTGTTGTTAAGTTTCAACATCGCTGCGATAACTTAAATCACGAATCGACACAGGACCCAATTTTCAAAATAGGTCAGACTTTCTCATATATACATCATCAAAGGTACAGAAAACAGACCTAGCCTGCACATCGATTAGCTCCGGACCCGTAGCGTAGCCCCATCGGCGCAGCGTGTTATGTAATGTAGTACATGGCATGACTGTAGAATCACATCACAGGAGTGGTTATACGCCAACAGTTTAACCATCGAAATAAACATTTTAAGCGTCACCAGTGCTGCTTCTGTGATATTTCATTAATTTTGTTTTCCTGTCATTATAGTCGATGCAGTTTTATAAGCCTAAGGGTAGTTAAGAGGCATTGATGGACAAGTAACCACACGATCCCTCTAGAGCGGGATCGATCGTGGTGTACGTGTAACCAAGATGGTGTGCGTGTGGTCAGGTGCCGCCAACTAAACTGTTCGTGCAAAAAGGTGTTCGTGCGAAGTTTTTCAGCGGGCGGGCAAATTTCAAAACTAATCAGCGGGCGGGGAGAAAAAATCGATCTTTACTGTGGGCGGGGAAGAAATTTCACTATTTTCAGTGGGCTGGGAGAAAATTTTTAACAGTACGCACCGGACGATACATATAGGGAGGGGAAAGCGGCGTGGTTGATAGAACTTGAGGGGAGATTTAGCGCCTAACTTAGAGGGGAGCAATGTTCCAAGGTATACTGCTAGCTGCTCGCATGGTTTTGCGTTGATCTAGGTTGCCAAGTAGGCCTCTAGTTGGCAATGGGAAATTTCAGTAATGGGGAGAGGGCAGTGGGGAGCGGGCAGACAATAGATACTGGAGGGCAGCGGGCATCAAAATTCAGTGGGAGGGCACATTTTCCGTGTATGCCAGTGGGAGGGCAGCTTTACGAACAGCTCTACTTTCCCTTCCAAATTTTAGGTCCAGGTCAAAAATAAGAAAAACAGGCATATCAGCCTTCAAAACATGTTTTGCGACGATTTTGCGAAATTGATGAAATTTACCAGTTGGCGTCACCTGTGTGGTATTGAATACAAACTATCACTGTTTCACGGGTTGAACAGATACTGCAGATTGTGAGTGACTTCTAACTTTAAATCCGACTGAAATGGTTATACAATTTCTATGGACACAGAATTGCAGAAGTGGAAAGATGCCCAATGGAGGCCTTCTAGTTAGTTGTAAACAAACTCGGCATATGTCCCATTGCAGAACGATCGCGATGTCAGCTGGGGTGATGTCGAATGGAACAACTGAAACATTGTAACAATTTCGCAGAGACCCCTGGATGATTGACAGGTTACCTTTTGTTCGATGCTGGATTATTTTGGCAGCGCGGCGATCGACCGCATGCATGCACTGCAGATCGACAAATTCCACCAATTTCTTTCCATGAAAATCGGCGGTTAAAACACTCTTCCTTACAACAATTTTCACTCTCAATCATCGCCGATGAAAGGGATTCACTGCTATTCTTTTGAGAAGGCAAGGAGAGGATAAAAATTAGTACCATACTTATGAAATCATCACATTTTTCACTCCATGATTTACTCGAGCACCGGACGATCGACCGCAAACAGTATTATTATCTCGCGGGTCATTAGTACACACGGACGGTATCACTCGCGTTTCTCCTAGCGCTTGCATGTTATTCTATCGACATTCTATCGATATGTCAGTTCTCTTTAAAAATTGATAGATTTGATCCAATGAACTTGAAACATTATAAACATTATTAAAAAATTAAACACTGTTTTCCAACCTCTTCCTTCAAACTCGTATTCGTCGCCAAGTGTAACGTGTTGACGGACAACATGCACTGTACTGCATGCCTCGTGGCATGGCGCTAGCGCCGCGTACACTGGACAGTGCGGTACAGTACGGCATCGCTCCGTTAAGTTTACATTTTAAAGGCAAAATTTCACATTTCTCATACTACCTGTTTCTTTATCGAATGTTGCAGAATGATAATATATCAATACAACTGTTGAAATCGTGAATTTACATGCCCCGGCGCCCCTAGGCCCTCCCAACTTGTTTGACAGACGACGCCAGGTCAATTCGATACTGCATATCAACATAGAACAAAAAACACATGATGTATTAGATCGAAGAAAATGGAAATTAATGAAATATATAGCAAATGAACTTACCACATTATCCCTTGACATCTTATCGTCCATGCTGACTGCAAAGAATGTCAATTGTTCCCTGTTATTTGCAGCAAAGTCGGGAAGACTCGCTCGTATCCAATGTGACTGCCGTACGTACGGTGTACATCACTACCCTGCTGTAAAAGCAGCTATAGGATTTATCTTCATCAAATGAGGGCAAGGTATTACGCTACTTTCCCAAGTTTTTCAACTTCTGAAGCAAATAACCTATGTGCCACATTCCTACATTGCTTGTTCGGCTCGAAGTTGTGCTGCTCCGCGAAAAAAAAACCACTCGTATATACAGCAGGCTCCTACACAAAGTGATCGAGCCCATCTATTTTCACTAGGTTAGGGGGTGTTTTCATCACCTGGGAGACGTATGTTTCTACCAGGCGGCCATGACAGTAATCTCTATCTTTTTTTAAAAGTGATCTATATCGTTTTAAAAGTGATATTTAAGCCCAGGCAAAAAGTGATCTATATCTTTTTAAAAGTGGTCTATATCTTTTTAAAAGTGATCTATATCTTTTTAAAAGTGATCTATAAGCCCAGGCAAAAGTGGTCTATATCTTTCCAAAGTGGTCTATATCTCTTTCCAAAGGGGTCCATATCTATGTTCACTAGGCTAGGGGATCTTTCCATCACCAAGGAGACGTACGTTTGTACCAGTCGACCATGACAGTGGTCTATATCTTTCAAAAAAAAGACCCCCTAAATTACCCAAGTGTTCTATATCTTTCCCCCCAAAAAAGACCCCCTAACTTTCAAAGTGGTCTATACTGTATCCCTAACTACTTCCAATATTAAAATATATGGAATGACCTACAGCGTCATTACTGGAGACCTGACAACTTTTGTCGGTTGTTGACAAGGATTTGCTCTCTTGTATTCATACTTTATTTTGTATTTTCGGAGTCGAACATTGTGAGGTCTCTGGAGCTGGATTATCTATATGGCAAAAATGACAAAGTATAGCTGAACTTGATATTATTCTGTTGGCTTATGTTTATATGGCATAAAATGATAAAGTATAGCTGAGCTTGATATTCTTCTGTTTGATTATTTATATGGCATTGAATGATAAAGCATAGCTGAACTTCATATTGATCTGTTGGATTATTTATATGGCATTAAATGATAAAGTATAGCTGGACTTGGTAATGTTCTGTTGGGTTATCTTTATATGGCATAAAATGATAAAGTATAGCTGAAATTGATTTTGTTCTGTTGGGTTATCTTCATATGGTATAAAATGATAAAGTATAGCCTAACTTGATATTGTTCTGTTGGGTTATCTTTATAAGACATAAAATGATAAAGTATAGCTGAACTTCATATTGTTCTGTTGGGTTTGTCTTTATATGGCATAAAATGATTAAGTATAGCTGAACTTGATATTGTTCTGTTGGGTTATCTTTATATGGCATAGCTGAACTTGATATTGTTGAGACCAAGTGAAAAGGAAAACATGTATCCTGACACAGTTAAATCTAAATTACGCTAATCTAAATTACTTTTATCAGTGCATTCATCATTTCGTAGGACTCTGATCATAGTGAATAAAGGTAGGTTGGCAGTTGAGAGTAGTGCTTGCTTCGTCATGTAATTCATAAGTTACTAATTCTGATAAATTATGATTTGTGCTCAGAGTCCGCAATTAATTTCAATTATTGAAATCTTTGAATATAAAATCCCTGCATAGGTTCTGTCATAGTATTCCTGTGTCGATTGATAGAGGGGCATTACGGTGACATTGTTTTTTTTTTTAATTTATGAAATTCCCAAATTAGGTATACCAAGATATACCTCTCGATTCATTCTATGGTGAAATGGGCTGCCAACAATTATAACGATGTTAGCAGAATAGTATATCTTAATTGTAACCCAGCGAATACAAATGGCATTTTATCAGGTAGATAATCCAAAACAAAAGTCAATTGTAGGTGTTGACTCCTAAAATATGTTGTAGAAATGGCAACTGCCATATCTTGTAAGTGATGAACATTTCTCCCTAGTTTAGAATAAATACGTTTACAATAAACTTCACGAGCCGGTTCACAATGACATTATTGGACACATCAAAAGTTAAATTTGACGTTGAGAACTTCTTGAATTTCGACACTTATTGTATTATCGTTGACGGCCATAGAACACTATTTCCCGCACCATCACTTGATCCAGGGCTGATATCTATTGAAAGGGCTGATGTATATATAAAGAGTCGAGAAACCGCAGAGTTGGAATTTCCAATTAGTTTTGTTTTTGGAAGAAAATGGTTTATCAAATTTTTAAGATCAGCGACACTATTCCTATTACATGTTTTATTTTGAAATATAGCTTCTCATATAGACCCTTTTGTCAGCGTTTTTAAATTATGACAATATTACAATGAAAAGCTCTTACATTTTTACATGCAAATCAATCGATTTGCCTGGCATTGCATAAAGGATTAATATAAGAAAAAAAATCTTCAGGATGTTATTGTAATAAAGTTAACCCTTTAATCATATTGCAGTGCTCCTACAATGATAGTTTTGTTCCTGAGAGCATATAATACATTGTTCATTGTCTGTAAGACAAAGAATCAAGTCAATGATTTCAAAGCGTGATTAGAGTTGGTAGTAGGGGTATTTTGAAGTTATCATTGTGGTTGAATTCCATTCAGAGATATGGCTCTTCATTTAGGTGTTGGATATTTTTATCGTTTAGTGCATGTTCTTTTGGGGAGTAACCTATTAAGATTTTATGGCTTTTCCGCATTAAGCCACACACTAGACTCAAACGGTTCTCGAGCAGCGTGCGAAACAGCCAATGAAAATGCAAGGAGAATGAGGATATGGCGAGTGGTTGGCTGTTCAGTACAGTGACTCTACGTCAAGTGATCTTGTATGAATTTTAATTTGTGAATAGAGAACAAATAATGCACTTGATGTTTGTTTGTTATGTTGTGTTTAATTGAAGAGCGTAGAGGCACAAGAATAGTCTGTCTTCAATTGATCAATTGTATGTACTTTCTCAGCCTGCAATGCAGACATGGTTTTCATTGAGTTTGACTGAAGTTTGGATACAATGTCGGATATCTAGCGATATCAATAAATCGTTTGTAATCGGGTTCCTTTAGATATATATAAATTATATTTAAGATTAGAACCATCGTTTCCGTTACAATTGCTCTTCACAAGGATATTTACGCCATACTAACCAGGCAGCCTCCAAAGACAATCTTTACTAATCGTTGAGGGCGTATGGTGTACGGAATGTTCATTGGAAATTGTTCACTCCTCTATGGAAATCCGGTCACGACATACGACATGCGACCTGCGACTTCAAAACTGAGACCTGCCTCCTGCGAGTTTGAAACATGCGATCTGCGACTTCGGCATTTAGACCGAGATGTAACCTGCGACTTCACAACAGCGACCTGCGTCCTGTGTGTTTGTCAAACTGCGACCTGCGACTTCACAACTGCGATGTAATAAACATGATAAAGGGAAAGTGGCTTCACACATCAGCAATCTCGTCTTGTATGTGCTTTGTTGTGTTAGTGTCTGAGTTGTGTTTTGGCTGTTAGTGTGGAAATTAACAAACGAGTTGTTAATTTTAAAATAAGCCATGGCGAGACGTGGGCGTAGTCAATTGTGTCTTAGACAACCGTGACCCTTTGACCCCACGTTTCGAAACCAGTACGGTCTCTTCCTCAGTCGCCTTTCTTATTTTTTATATATTGTGTCTATGATGTTGATCTCTTGTTTTTCTAGCAGAGAAACTAGAACATTATATGTTTGGATCTTTTTGTGTATATTTCTTTCTTGCCTTGTTTCAAATGCCGTGGACTTTGGCCAGTATCAGTATATCGCTAATGTTTGGATTTCTTTTGACAATGCGATGATCGGTTGTTGTGGACAATGCGATGATCGGTTGTTGTGGAAATATTTCATTCAGGCTATAGTGTTTCGACCTTGTCTGTGTGTTTCCAGTTTTCGCACATTGCTGCTTTTTATAGCTTGTGTTCTTATATATATTGTTGCGATACTTTTGGTTGTGAAGACTAGTGTTTTGTTTGTTTCTGTCGTGAAAGTTTGAGATTGTTGAGTGATTTTGTTGTGTTTTCATAAGTTGCATATTTTGCGTGCTATAGCTTGATGTTTAAATAGGATTCTAAACTTGTTTGACATCACATTGCGAACGTAATCGAAAACCAGGATTTGTTTCCACGCATGACATTGGAAAATTAGCCAATGACGTTCATGTTTATTCTAACTTTGATACAATGTTCTGTGTTGCATTTCCCGCCGTTTTGGGAAATGAAAGCGAGGCTTTCCACGTTTAGTGGCTCTTCGAATTTCCATGTAACGTGATGAGTTCAGGATCCTCTCTCCAGTGTTTTCAATAAATAGTTACGTGTTTATTGTTAACTATTCCGAGTCCAGCTGTCTTCTCAGTGACATCCGATATTAAAGAACCTCCCCCCACAATTTTTGGTGCCGAGACCAGGATATTGCGATGTCGACCGACGCTGGACCTTCAAGTTCTAAAGATGCTCTTCCTGAACTCAAGAAACGAAGAACGGTTTGCCGATCACTACTCACTAAGGTGTTCAACAAAGCTGAGACCGAAATCAATCAATACAACGCGGAAGCTGACAAGTCAAAAGCCTTCTCTGCTATCAAAGCAACCTACAAGCTCGTCCAAGTCAGGTATGAACGACTTACAGCTATCGATGAACTCATATTGAACAATACTCCTAACCCAGAAACCGACAAAGATATCGAGGACTCTGGCGATTACGAAATAGCTATATCGGAAAGAAAAGAGTTGATCGGCCAATTCATCGAATCCCACGACCCTGCCACGTTACGAAGAGCCGCTGCAGAAAGTAACACTGCTAACTCTACTACTGTATCTACACCAGTCATCTCTCAACGAAAAACGATCCAACTACCAAAACTCGAGCTTCAAACATTTGCAGGAAATACTTTGAAATGGATGAGTTTCATCGACACATTTAACGCCTCTATCCACGATGATAAGTCACTTTCAAATATCCAGAAGTTCACATATCTTCGAAGTCTTTTGACAGATGAAGCAGCGCGTACAATTGAAGGACTTGATCTCACCGACGCAAACTATACCAACGCCATGACACTTCTCAAGGAAAGATATGGCCAACCCCAAACGATTATCAGCGCTCACATGAAATCTCTATGGGAACTGCCTACTCCAACGGCAGATGTATCAAGTCTGCGCCATTTCTACGATACGCTTGAATCCCATGTACGCGGTCTACACGCTCTGGGAGAAAACGAAGCCTCCTATGGTAAACTACTAATACCCATGATACTGGAGAAACTACCCACAGAAATACAACGAATACTCGCAAGAACACGCGGAGATGATGCCTGGGATCTACCAGCCCTCCGAAAAGCCATCTTGAGCGAAATAAAAGTCAGATCTGTTGGTAACAATAACACTGATAATGATAATGATATGCCGCACCAACCGGCAACCATCGCCACTTTTTACTCTAATTCTATGACTAGAGGACAGAGACCTGTACGAACACCTACACAACGCCCGTGTCTTTACTGCAGTGGATCACATCCGCCAACTGACTGCACAGTTGTATCAGATGCGAAGTCCCGCATGGAGATCGTACGCCGAAGTAAACTTTGCTATAACTGTCTGGGAAAACATACTGTCGGACATTGTGCTTCAAAATTCTCATGCAGACTGTGTAAACGTAGACATCACACTTCGCTACATCACAGTGAATTTGTTCCTCGCCATAAATCAAGTAACCGTAACGAAAATGGATCAACTCCCAGCAAGGACAACCGTCAAACTGAACGGAAAACTCAAACTGATAGCGGAAGCCAAACTTCAAAGTTTATTAGTGAAAATACTCAGGTACATTTCTCGTCAGGCAGTTGTACTCCGACAGGTCCAGTATTGTTAAAAACCGCCAAGATACCAGTCTCATCAGACAATGGAACTGTTGTGACCGCTACCGTACTATTTGAAGAAGGGGCGAACCGTACATTTGTTACTGAGAGTTTTGCCGATCGCGTTCGCGCCAATATCAGGCGTTCAGAAACTGTCGATCTTGCCGCCTTTGGAAATAAGCATACACGTGTCCACTCTATGAAAAAGGAACTTTCGATCTTCACACTCTCTCTGGTTACAAAGCTGAAATTGAAGCACTTCTGATTCCTGAATTTTCTACGGGCCTAAAGAATCACGTTGACTCTCATTTGCTTACATTGCCTTATTTGAAGGGCCTCCGTCTAGCACACCCTGTCTCAAATGATGCCTGCTACGATATTGATATTCTCATCGGCGCTGACTACTACTGGAGTTTCGTTGGCAACGAAATTATCCGCGGACAGGGACCCACTGCCGTTGATTCGCCGTTTGGATACTTACTTTCTGGCCCAAAACAGAATGGTAAATCTACTGCTGCGGCCAATGTTTTGCAAGTCATGATCGACACTCTAAGTGACAATGCGATAACTACATACTGGGACTTGGAGTCCATTGGAATAAAGGATGATACGACACAATGCAGCACAACGCTCTCAAGAGAAGCAGAATTCGAGTCCTACAGAGATACTCATCTCCGCCGTGAGAACAACCACTTCGTCGCCAAGTTGCCATGGAA
>LD353343.1:22718-32859 GCA_001465055.1 Ptychodera flava
CTCTTCTACGTTTATTTAATATGAGTTTATCTCAGTCTGTTTTTCCGAACGCCTTTAAATGTGCCAGAGTGGTTCCATTGTACAAAGGATCAGGAAGTGTCAATGACCTATTTCTATCTTACCAGCTCTTTCGAAAAAACCTGAGAAACATGTTCACATTGCTCTGTATTATTATTTGTCTTGTAATGATTAGCTGTTAAATAACCAGTCTGGTTTTAGAAAAAACTTCTCGTGCCAAACTGCTTTGTTACGCCTTACAGATGATATTTTATGTGATATTGATGACGGATACTTGAATGGCGTACTCTTGCTTGACCTCTCAAAGGTTTTTGATGTAATCGACCACAAACTTCTTTTGAAGAAATTGTCAGTTTATCGTGTATGTGACAAAGCTCTTAGTTGGTTCAAATCTTATCTTTCCAATCGTTCTTTAATTGTTAGCTATATGGGCGGTATGTCTGAGAGAGCTCTCGTTCAAACGGACGTTCCACAAGGCTCTATTTTAGGACCGCTCTTATTCACACTTTTTATTAATGATTTATCATTATCTGTAATTTCTTCTCATTTACATATGTACGCAGACGATCAGACGTTACTTGCACGTGGGAAATCCATAGATGATTTAAACAATACCATAAATAATGATGCTGTACCTATCAAGAGCTGGATTTCTGCAAATTTTATGCGCCTTAATGTTAAGAAAACAAAGAGTCTTTTGGTTACAACTCCTTATAGGTAAAATCGTTTAAATGATCGTGATGTATCGTTATCTGTAAACATTCATGGATTTCCTGTACCATGTGTTTCATCTGCAAAGGTTTTAGGTGTAACTCTTGATGAAAGCTTATCTTGGAATGATCATACATAAATTGCATGTGTACATCGTTGAGCAAAAGAATTGGTCTTTTACACAGGGTACGTTCTTTTATACCCATTGATTATCGTATCATTTTATACTATGGTTTAATTCAAAGCACATTAGATTATTGTTGCGTAGTATGGGGTAACACGACTTAGAAAAATCTAGAGAAACTTTTTACACTGCAGAAGAGAGCTTTGCGTGTACTTTTTGAATTGCCCTATGATTTTCCTTCTGTAGAATTGTTTTCTGTTTTCAATGTTATGTCAGTAAGACAAGGAATTTATTATTTCCTTGCAATTTTAACATTTAACTGTGTGACAGGTAATTCTCCGCAATATCTTTCAGATATGTTAATCTTCCGAAGTAGAATTCACCAATATTATACACGTTCTGTAGAAAAAATGGATTTCAATATTCCCAAAGCAAATATTTGTATGGGTCAGAGAAGTTTTAAATATCGTTCATCGCAAGTATGGAATTCTTTACCCAGTGCATTAAGACGTGCTCCAAATATAACAACGTTTAAGGTGATAGTGAAACAATTTATAAAAGAAAATGTTCCTCTGTAATTAGTAATTAGTTTTGTGTTTTTTTTGAGATTTTTGCTCTTTATTTGAGCCCCGACGAAAATTACTCCTTGAGTAACTCGGTCGCTCAGTAAAAGTGAAAGTAAATAAAATGGAAATGGTTCATATTACTGAGGTCGAGGGGCAACCTGTCTAGGTGACTGCGATATGGAAGGGCGAGCGATTTCACAAGAGAGTAGCATAAATTTGTTTTTCTAGCGGTCAACGTAAAAACTCCCTGCGGACCGGTATTGAGTGAATCTGTGGCGTGTGTTGAGAGGCTTGGAAATGGAGAATGTGTCAGTATTTTTGATCGAAAGAGGTTTTGCGGTGATTTGTCCAGGTAGGTTGGGAGTGGGGCATTGTAAGCTATTGGAACGGGTTCTTTTTCCCCGATTCGTGGCGGGAGAGCAGCAGACAAAAGCGTTCACACACAGTTCTGTGATATGATATTCAATCTCAATATCACAGAACGTACATTTACATGTATATATATGCAGTTGAGCGATATTTTACATCTGCAAATATTCTGGTCTTGATTATGAGTACATGTACGTTCGGTTACAAAGCAGCGCCTTGTCGGGTTTTTTTCTCACTGAAAGAAAAATATAATTAGTATTTTCGTGATCAAATGTGACATTGAGTTTTACATTTTTCTTAGCTTTTATTGTTGTTTGTATTGAAATAGGCAGATAAGAAGTTAATGGTTTACCCGCTATATGTGTATGTTCGGTCACGAGACCAATTGAGTGACGCCAAATTTGTTTCGACAGCCTGCCAGGACGTCAAGAAGGTGCACGCCAGTAACGAAGTTTGATGATCTCCTGGCATTGTCTATGGCATGGCCATGGCTGCCAGCGAATACAGGGATCCCCAGGTTAGCAAAATTAAAAATGTTTCGCACGATTTTACGTCTGTAGTATGTAACATGTAAAGAGTTCATTCAACTGTGCTACGTTACTCTAGTTTTGACGGGAATGCAATGTTACTCGGTAAAACTTAACACATTATACAATGGAGCTGTCAGACTGGAAAGCTCAGCTCTATCTATTTCACGTGTATGACTAAATCTTATTAGCATGGCTTTCTAGAATCCCATAGAAAGAAAGACAACTTTGTCTAGTGCCTTACAAGGTACATGCACGCTCTTTTCTAACAAGAATGATCATCGGTATCCTGGATGTAAAAAGGTCACGGTTCATGGTGGAAATTTTCAGCGTTTTTAGATAATGGCGTTCATGCATGCATTTAATCACGATCGTTTAATAACAATGTTTCAGTGTGGTAACAAAAGATAAGAAACGTTATTAACCATAGTCCTCGCGGATAGGTATTCTTATAGAATTTAACCCTTTGCACCCTGACCCCTGGTGACTTATGATGTCATACGAACATTTTTTTCCGAGCCTGGGTCAAAGGGTTAAAATACGTTTAAAGCTACTCTAAAAATACTATCAGGTATACAGTTGCACAAGTTGTACCCTTTACCTATCTCCATCTTTACACGTGTCAATAAAATAAACAAAACAATGACAATATGGTACTTTGAATTCAAAATGTTGCCCGTTTCTTGGGTCATTACTTAGTATCATCTTATTAATCGTACAAACTTGTGTAATAAATCACAATCGTCAATTAACAGCACGCCGACAAGAAATCTAGAAACAATGGCAAAGCTTGTGTTTCTCATTGTCCATTCTTGTGGTTTAACGAGCTTCGGGTCAAAGATTAAGTCGATGATATTTTTGTACAGTCGGTATTTCTGTCAATACTGTCAAGAAATCAAGAAATATACCAATTCAAATATTTTACACTAACAATAGATCACACTATATGAAACAAATTATGAACATTAATCTATAGTGCATTTTCCTTGTTAAGGCTCTAATTGTTATTAGTTGAGTTATTAGATGAGTTCAGTTAATGTTCAAAATCACAAGGAAGTCATCAAATGACCATCGTGTGTCAGCTTTGCTGTCCTCCGTACTGCTGTCCTAGGCAATCAATGAAAAAATAAAAAAAACAAAAACAAACCAAAACGAAGATGAGTATATGACACATATAAGTGCCTAGTATTGCGCATCAGACAATTTTCTGCATACCCGCCATTGTACGAGCTGTAAGATGATATTATACAACTCACTAAATTGTATAAATGTAAACAAGCCCTTGGCTTGGTACTGAAATCCATTTAAATCCATTTTTCTTATCATCCTTCATGCAATTTCTGAATCTGAGCTTAGCAGTGTATAACTAACTGTTAACCATTACTACTACAGGATCTCATTGATGCAGCAGAGCGAGGTGATGTTGAGAGGGCTAAGTCTTTGATAGATGAAGGATGTGATGTCAATGGTAGAGGTAAATTTTGGATTTTGGTGAGTATTATGAACATCTGTTTCATGTTGTAAAAATGTACAAAACCAATTCAGTGAAATCCGCAAACAAAGAATATAAGAAATATTTTGGTATGTTAAGGTCGATATCTCTCATGACCGATCGCTAAAATAAATAATAAAGTAAGTTAACTGCAACACGGAAGGATCGAGATTTCCCTGAATCTCGTCTATCACGATATCTGTAAGCGATCGCGGTCGGCTACTCGGTCGTTCGAAGGGTGACCCAACAAGTCACGACGAGTTATGTTTATTTTCGGGGCAATTTTTGCTTGAAACGTTAGTTAACCTCCGACTGGAATTAACCACGGTCTGTGTTCATAGATATCTCCGTTATTGGAGAAATCAAAGTCAAACCTTTGTCGAAATCTTACGATCCATTGCCTATGCGATGAACAATCTCGGACACCCGTATCCTCTTCGGCCTAAAGCTTTTAGAAGATCGGGTGATAACGCTCACCTGCTAGTAAGGTGCGGAATCGTGTTTTATTGTTTTAAGAAGGTTTAGCGAGAAATTTAGAGGGCTAAATTAGAATTTTCTGAATCTAAATCTAAACTCCAGCTAAATTAGAAAGTTTAGAGCACTATTTAGATTTGGGCTAAATATGATATCGTGATTATTGGATCTATCGCCGGAAAAAAATGGACTCCTTAGAGCCGATCTAAACTTCAGCTAAAATAGAAATTTTAGAACGCTATTTAGATCGGGCTATATATCGTAATTATCGGATATATGGCCGGAAAAAAGTTCGGACTCCTCAGAGCCGATCTAAAGTCCAGCAAAATTAGGAAGTTGAGAACGCTATTTAGACCGGGCTAAATATTGTAATTTAGCTGTGTTTAACTGTGTTTATCGTGTTTAGCCTATTTAGCTCACATTGACAATACATTGAGTTTAGAATAGGAACACGTCGAGAGACATAATTCCGCACCTAACTCCAATTGAATTGCACGGGCATTTCAAGACTGAGTTCGTTGATGAAGACAATGCAAGTAGAAAATCTAATTTGAAGGTTTTGGTTTGGTATATAAACTCAGCCTGTTCAGATGTTTCAAGGCTTCCACTCGTACACAGGTCTGTGAGAGAGTTCAATAATAAAAATTACCAGTCATAACAAAACAAAAATCTATTCATGAATATTAAGTAAGGTACAGTAACTTGCTCCTTTTTAAATTTGATATATCTAAAAATTACTAATTATACAAAAGGTATCACGGCATTCTACAAAACTGTTTGTTTAAGCTCTTCAGTTATAGACAAATTACAGAGCTGCATTCATTTTGAATTTAGGAAAAAATGACTCTTATTTATGGTATACAATCATTTATAGAAGTGAGGGACTATACTACACAGAAAGATCCGTTTGCTCGAGGAAGACGCTGCCTTCGCTTCCCTCCTCTTACGACTGAACGCGGTCTGTCACATGCGACGTGAAGATGAAAGAAATTTAGTCACTCCTATGATTGTTTCTTATCGCTACGATATAGGAAGTTTATGCAAATTGCTATTGAATATTTATTAGACTAAGCTCTCTCTGCATAATAGGTATGCTTGTCATGGCAAGACTGTCAATCAAGTACCATTGCGGTCATCACAAATTATAACATTGTAAATATAAACATTCACATACATTCACATGTGGTAGGAATTAGTTCAACCATAGAAGTTTACTAGTTAAATTTTGTGAAGTTCATGGTTTCACTGCCTACTCTCCAACTGCAACATGTGAGGAAACAATTGCACTTTGCACGAAGATAATATTTTTGCTTAAATTCATTGAAGTAACGAAAGTTATGAATAAAAAAGTATGACAATATACCTTACAGTCATACCATGTATGCATGCAAGAATGGTCATGCATGCACTCCACTAAAAATAGATACCCTGTGATCTGAATGGAACGCTACCCACTCCATGTTGCGCATTTCTCGGTGTCTTCAACGCCATACGCGTTAACATCATTGTATTCCTCGATATCCAAGTAATAATTGCAGACATAGATGAAATTTCCAAGAAATGACACCCAAAATAGCGTCAAATGCATGTATTTCAATGTTGTGTCGATCGCGATCGCAATGTGCGATGGTACATGTAGATGATTCCTGTATGTGTAAGCTAGATTAGAAGACTATTTGATGTAAGGCGTGCCACAGTAAGTGAGGCTACCCACAATCCCCCTTGATTTGTTCACTCAGACATTTTTTGCTAAAGACTTTTTCAATTTTATCAGTTTCTTAACAATTTTTAACTTACAATTTAAGTTCATATGTTTCTTAATTATTGATTATGTATGAAATTCAAGAGTAAATTGAATGAGAAGTTGATGTATGGAGGTGCTAAAAATTGCAAAATTTTCAAGATAAAGTTTTCAGCAACTAAGATGGTTTCATCATACCACCTGTCAGGTGGACTAAGTTGTTCTGTGTACAGAAGAGATTTGCTTCAGTTCAGTGAGTGATCTCCCTGTGTACAGATCATGGAGACTTGTGGGTAGTCTCACTTACTGTGCGTGCGTGAATATTAGGAAGGTGTACAAAACCATAACTTTTGATGAAAGAAAACAATGAAGAATGATAAAATTAAGTAGAATTTAAGTTCAACGTAAAACTAAACGTTATTGCAATATTTTTAATATACGACCCCTAATGGAAGAGTCATATTGAGTTATATCCGTCATAGCTGCAACGCAAAGCCAGTCCAGATTGCTGGTACGTCGCGTCGTGGCGACACAAAGGAGATGGACGTCCGTTTTGTGGAGTGGCCGTGATTCACATAAGTCTTTTCGTCTGTCAAATCATGGTCGAAATAAATTTGTTTATTCAAAGGATTTCATTAATGACTACAACGAATTTTAAAGGTCTTTGTTTATGAATGCTGCAAAGACGTACACTCACTCATGCCACGTTCTCTATTTCGTTTGATACTGATTGATTTTCCAACTCGCCTAATTTACGCTAGTCCCAGTCGGGCGAAAGGGCGGAACAATTACTTGCCTCGCGGTGAAATGCTATATCCTTGAGCTCGGGGCTAATTGACTTGGGCAGCTCCTATACATCTATGATTTGCTCACCCCAGGTTGAGGTGTGATACCGACAAAAAAAGAGAACATCCTCTCCAGTACAGAAAATTTCAAGGGCCTGCCTTTATTCCGTGGTCAGCAAAGCTCTAAGCTCTACGAAACACTTTCTCACTGCCTCAGTGTAACGTACAAGGAGAGCTATTTTTCACATCCGTTATTTAAAGTGCGTAAAATCACGATTGTTGCTTGGCAGAGTTGTTGCCTCACCGTGGATATAATACTGCGGGTAATTACAATGTTTGTCTGCCTGTTGTTGACATTACTAGAAAATAGGCGGAGTCCTATGATAATTTTTGATCATGCACTTCGCTTGCTCTATGCGAGTGATACAGACCTCAAAACTGCCAATAAACTTCTCGGTGAATCTCATTGGTAGCAACAAAATTATGTTGCCAAACAGAAATGTTACAGACCGCGTCTAATTGTAGGGGGCGTAGAGAGCGCCCTCGAGCGACTGATCTTCAAGTCTAGGGCTAAACTAATGCCATCGGATAAGTATGCGCCTGTTATAGCTATATATATCTGAGAGATTTTGAGAAAATAATTGATTGCCAACAAGTTCATGGGAGCAAACATCTCCGGGATAGCGGTATATGTTAGTCATCCCTCCTCTAGGGCTAATAGGGTTCCCTTGTTTCCCATTTTCTGAGCAATGTACAGATAAAATCATGCCTATACGAACACAGATAATCCGAAGTCTCATACAACGCTTTAGAGTATTGGATATAGACTGGACTAACGGTCTCGCTCCACGAGGACAAATTCACCTACGCTTTTGTTCAGACTAGGTAGAATTTTGCTCCTAACCCCTGTACTTTACTTATTGTTCAATTTCCACAGAATTTTGGCAAGTCTTCATGACAATGGAGGTACAAACGAAACGAAACGAAAATACAGTAATTCCACCATTACTGTCATTGGCTCCGCGGCTCTTACTATTTATAGACAATATAAATATCCTTTGCGAAATAAGCCCATTATGAGGCGATATCGAACAGCAGGATTGGTCATCTAAATGTTTTTGTAACGCTGACCGTCAAAATTGAAATGGAGCAAAAACGTCGGCAGTATAGAGTACCCTAGCTAAAATTCCACGTTCTCGATCTTCTGTGATACAATTATATTTATTACGTTTGACTTTGTATATTTGCACACCCGTATGCTTATAGTGGCGAGAATTTGATAATTCACATTGATGTAGCGACTAAATGATGTAAGAATTACATTTCCGATAATCATCTGCTCAGGGTGTACTGATAGTTGTATGATCTGTCGTGACACATATGATTCCTTAGCATGAAAATGATCAACTGCAACATACACGTAAGAGTACGATGCATAATTTTGCATTAGCAGGGTCTAAAATCATGGCTAGAGTAAATTTGTTTTCACGAACAAGTATGTATGAATAATGACTTTACAACGTCACTGTTGACAGTATTACTATACAGTATCACGTGAATATGCACGGAACCGGTTGTTTGCTCTACAATTAACGATTTCATAATTATAACAAATTTTGAATAGTTTTATCAACTTTGATTCTTATGTTACAGTACTTTTGTATTTATAAAAAAAAAATAAAATAAGAATGGTAAAATACTCAATGTTTACTTAGAAGATGACAAATATCGTAAATATCGATAAATTGAATTCTTTATCTGAACGGTACCCTCTGAGAAACATGACAAGTCTTGAACCCCTGTAAAGAATGACTTAAAGTTTCAAGTACAGGTCTAAAGTACAAAATATGTTGCGATGAAGAGATGTAAATTTTAATTCTTTTCATATAACCTCACGGAAGACTTTCACCTGCATTTGATTGACTGATTGATGGTAAAGTCAGGATGTCATTCAGAGTGAATGACATTGGGAACAGTCCGTCCAAACATCGTCATAGATTTTTTACTTATCTTCAATTTTCGAATCGTACATTCTGTTTCTACTCTACTTATGACAGACAAGATAACGCATTCTCTCGTAAATTCCACTTCACATACATAAGTTGGCAAATACTATGTCTCAATTCTCATGCACGTAGTTCTGTCTAAACTATGATGCTTGAACGACCTGCAATTTTGAGAGAGTAAGTAGTTGACCGTCAATATTGTTAAAATTAAAATGTACTTTATCAATATGAATTTCAGTGCAATTGTTATCCTATAGAGACATATAGAACAGATTAGCACACCAGAATAGAGCAACACGCATGAAACAAGGAGTAGCATATCATGAGGAATTTTCAAACAAAGAAGAATGTTAAGCTTACAAACTGATATGAAGGTTTCAAAAACGAATTGAGCTTTAAGCTAACCTTGACTTTGCAAATCAAAACTTTGAATTGTCTTTAATTCTGCTTTCTACTGGTGCTTGCAACGATATGCAAGGGTTTTGTTCCTGCAACAATATTTTCTAATACTGATTATCGCTATTTAAAGGTGTTATGAAAGATGTAATGGATTGTATCATCAATCCAAAATGGATTTTATATCCAAGTGGTCAAAGTCAACTTGGTATAATCGATGCAGTAGATTATCTTTAAGTTGATTCTGTATTGTTTGCCGAGGACAAAGCAAGAGTTTTGATAAATTAATCTACCACCCGACGGCCAAATTTGCCCATCGATCGACTCAGAGCTACAATGGTTCGCAAACCTGAGAAAATCTGTATATGTGAAAATGATTCGACAATGACAGTTCACGAGCGGCTGAAATGGTCCGTGGTCACATACAATTAGCAATATTAAAGAGGGTCGATTAACGTGCCGACAATTTACGCATTTCGATTTCAAATTATCTGAATCTCCATTACTCGATCGGACACTTTCATGTTAATTAGTGATTTGTAAAATGATTTGGTCAAGATTTTGTCAAAAAACCTGCCTGTGAATGCTAGTCTGACTGGAGTAATTTGAAAAAGGTCACTTGAGTTCACATGTTCAGTGGTTGCTCGGCAACATAAAAACCGTGCGTGACTACAGTTGATGTACGTGATTGTGAATCAAGATACCCGGATGTTCAGACAGCCAGTCAATATTCATCAGTTATAAGCAATAGCTTCATCGTCATATCTAAACCTGTACTGTACCCTTGCTGCTTCTCCGCAAATGGCTTATGTTTGATAAAGAAATGAAACGAAAGTCGTTTGTAAGTAAAGAGGCACATCCACTTCCATTGAGAAGTTTTGTTTGTCCATGCTAGGCCAAAAATGAACGTTACTCTTCATCTGAAACATTAC
>LD353350.1:5254-16426 GCA_001465055.1 Ptychodera flava
TGATTTTCGCGGAGCGGCCTGCCTAGCTGTTGCAAGTTGTCACTCAAGCACCATGATGAATTTCCAATGAGGTAGGGGGCCTTTTATATCCCGCACACCGGTTTAAGAAATGTATTGACTGAGGAATTTGAGTATGCACATTGTAGAACGCGAAAAGAAGATGACAGTGTTGTCTGCGACTGAGACGAGTTATGATAGTTGAGGTCCTTTTCTATTGGTTTGTGAGAAAATTGCACGAGGAGTGTTACAAAACACATATTGACCGGCCATATTCAGGTGGCCGGATATTTTCCCTAGGGCCTGATAGCTGCCGAAAACAGTCCTTTACCTCGGCAAACACATGTATGATGTTACTTTCATGATCTGTCAATATGTATATTTTGCTGCTTTATATTTTAAAAAGTAATACATGTCAACAAATACAGTTGATTGTTCTGCTCCAAAAAGCATGTCGAGATACACAGCATTTAACGTTTCAACTCAGCCAGTACATATGTAGACTGCATTGTTATTGTTGACAAGTGAATTAAAGTCTGCATAAGAAGTCTAATGTAAACAGTATCAGTGCATTCTACACATGTAAATGATATGTTGACAAGATAAATCGGGAGTCACAATATGCTTTTACCAGTAAAACAAGAATTTACATGTAAAGACGACATTATAATTGCTGGCAAATGATTTGAAATCTTGATTTTAGTAATATGTAAACGATAACAGTTCAGGGGAGAACTACAAAAACATAAAACAAGAATACAATATAAGAAAAAACATTGCAAAATAACATGAGATTTAGAAAATATCATTATGATTAACCAATAGCAATGATAATTAAATGACATTCCATGTTAACGAGAGGAATAACTTTCATCCTGATAATTTCAATGTATGGAAACAGAGTGAAAAAATTATCAGCTCTTACAGTGGTTGAAAGAAACAACCCTGATTGCTGTGCAAGGGCAGCTTATCTAAATTAAACATTTTGCATTCAAGGAAAATGTGCTGTTTGAAAAATTACAGTCATGAAGGGATGGTATGTGCATAAATTTGCTAGGTTGAAAGGGAAGAGTGTAATAAAGAAATCAACCATCCTGTATGGGGATGCATTTTTCCACATTGACCTGTTGCATTTTGCCCTCATATTCACACTACAACAATCACAAGCTGCTTTTTGCACTTTTACGATATATTGTACAGAGGAAATTTGAGTCTTGGTTGTAACTTTGTCAAAGATAAAATTGTACTTTGTTTTTTCTTTCAAGATCTACTTGAATCCTTGGTCATCGCTTACAGTATCTGCGCATCGCAAGTCATGTCAGTCATTTTAATTCTTTACTCATTGAAACATTTGTGAAGTTATGTAGCTACATTGTGCGCATAGCGGATAGTTTAACCTTTACTGATAATTTAACCTTTACTGATACTTTAATCGTTACCTGTACCTTAACTGTTACTGATAACGTACAGCGTGTACAGGGCTGTGTTTCATGAAAGAGAACATTTTTGAAATAAACACTGTAAGCGATTTTGCTATGTCATGACCTTTTACCCTACGACAGAAACAATATGTAAACACATACCAGGTCTGACATGCCCAAAGTCTACGTCGTCTACGAATCACATGTACCAAATATATGACAGTTGGAGAGAAGGAGCAAGAATTCTTACCTTTGTACTTGTGAATAGTTTTTTCTTAGATAATAATAGGCTCTTTGAATACATCTTCCAGTCGTTTTTGAACACCCTTTTACTTAGCTGAGAATATGCAGCGGTGCTATGGCGTATCGATCGCGCGCGGGTCAGCAGGGGCCATCGCCACAGGTCCATTGCAAGCCAAGCCAAGCCAGAGGTTTTTCCGATAATGTACGACGACAGCGATCGATGTCACTGATTTAGCTAGTAAATAATTAGCTGGATAATTCTAATCAACCTCAGTCCTCTGTGTCATTGACCATATACGACTATTATCTTCTTTTGCGAACTACCTTGAAAACAAAAACATGTACCTATCAAGATGACCTAGAAATAAACGAAACAACAGAAAGTGTATGAGCTCAGAGCCACATCTTGATATTTCTTTGATATTAGAGAAAAAAAATGAACACTGAGCTGTGAGACAAAAGGGAGGATTTTAATTTTGAAATCATTAGCTTCCCCTACTTAACCAGTAATACTCTGTCTGGTGTATACATTTCACAACTCCTGAGATACTGTAGAGCTCTTGATTTATAAGAAGGCAGTGTAGACTTCAAAGTGAGACCGAGCCTTTTAGTCTTAAAGCTAGTGAGGCAGGGATTTTCACAAAGTAGGAAGGCAAGATCATTTAACAGGCTCAATGGTAGATATGGAGAGTTTATGTCCAAATACGACAAATTTGTTACCTCAAATGATGAGAAACTGTATTCATGGCTTCGACTCACAACAGTAATTTGGCAGCTAGCTACATTACCGTACAACTATTTTGTCACTTTAGTTTAAAATTGAAGGGTGAGACTTGCTATACTAGCAGGGTACACTTACCCATTCTGGTCACCTGGTACCACCACTTAACTAGTGGTTCGAAGTAGTTTTTATTGTTTCGTGGACCTGGTGGTTTACTTGCCTTGAATGATAACCATTGCTGCAATTGATTTGATGTCATATTTCAACCTTTTTAGTGAACCGTCGACGGTTTTTGCGATGTTTGCCTACTCACGTAAAACTCATCGAATACGCTGGAGGTCAAAAGTTCAGATTTGAGCAGATACCGTCGACGGATCTCTGAAATACTATACATATTTTTGTTGTCTAGCTAGTTAAAATGAGTACAGTAGGAGTTGTAGGATAGTCAATAATAAAGCAAGTACGGGATGATGAATTCGAATTCAAATATATTTCATTTTTTTGCGAGCTAAATCAGCGAAACCGATCGGCGTCTTAGTAAACTACCGAAAAAGCCTGATGGTTGGCTCGCAGCGGTCCTGATCCGAGCTCTATATATACGCCATAGCATAGCTATTTGTTCACAACTATATTGTACAAAGTTTACGGATTACAGTAAGAAAGTGGGAATACACTAAAATATCGCGCCCAATTAGTATTTGTTTGTTTCAGTTTTGTTGAGTTCATCAAGGACCTCGTGTCTACCTCAAGACCGCCACTACTTAGTAGTGATGAATTGCCCTGATTGCATAGTCAAACACACTTTGAGATAAGATGAACCTCAGGG
The DNA here is from genome assembly GCA_001465055.1 of Ptychodera flava. Lineage (NCBI taxonomy): Eukaryota > Metazoa > Hemichordata > Enteropneusta > Ptychoderidae > Ptychodera > Ptychodera flava. Next base: position 8,463 of record LD353350.1, read on the forward strand.
CTGGCAGTCTGGGCTGGCAGTCTTAGTGCTTACTAAGATCAACTCTGGGTCATCACTCATCGTTGATTAGCTACAGTTACGAATCACAGCTTATGAATTATGTGCGCGCGGTCACGCGGTTCTTGTATGTGAGATGAAAAGACCTGGAGTTTACCGTCAACATTTTTAAGTATTCTTCCTTTCTTCTATGGCTGTGTTGGTGAACGTTTTCCATGAAGAACGGATGTTTGCTATCAGAGGAGTAGTAGTTAAAATATTCATTCTACAAAATAAGGTCAGTATTTGGCAAACTTACTAGGGAACTTTCATTTATTTTGAGGTATGGGGTGGGCAGGGGGAAATCGCAGCATGTTTTTAATTTGAAATATTGTCTTCTTATCAAGTCCTTTTTCTCAAATATGACCGTCTTTACCATACTGGCTGAATATAATCCTGCCCTATGCCCAAACTTAATGTGGACTTGGGAACTCTTTCAATTTTCATACAGATATGTTATGCATGATGGGTATTTTTATGCCGCAGACATCAAACAATCCAGCTTACAATGTTTAGATTAGATGATTAGCCAAACTAAGGAAAAGAGTCAACCAGGTTTATGAAAATAAAATCATAATTCCTAGACAGAAGGAAGAAACTCATGTGTCAACAAATGCCACTATGGTGCTTCTAAAATCTGTAAAGACACCATCATTGCCTGAAGCAAACCGTCTCCTTCCCATGTACCAGCTGAATTTGATTGACAAACATGCTTTTAGACTGATCTTTTTCTAAAGTCATCAGCCTTTGACACCATTGACCATGCCCTTCTGCTTTCTCGTATGTCTCAAATGGGTATCAATGGTTCTGCTCTGGCCTTGTTTGAATCCTATCTTAGCGATCGTTATCAGAAAGTTTGTATAGGGAACTCTTTTTCGGAACCGTAGAAGTTGAAATTTGGTGTACCTCAAGGCTCAGTGTTGGGACCAATGCTGTTTCTCATATACATGTCTCCACTTGGAAATATCATCCGGCGACACAATATACAGTTCCATCTATTTGCTGATGATACTCAGTTGTATTTAAGTTTCAAAGTAAGAGACACTCACAAGAGCATCTATCACATGGAGGACACAATTTCTGAAATACACAGATGGGTGACTTCTAATTTCCTGAAGCTAAACTCTAATAAGAATGAACTGCTGTGTTTTGGATCACGACCTAAACTTTCCCTTTTCAAATTTCCGAGTATTCAAATTAATGGTTGTACTATTATGCCAACTGCAACAGCCAGAAATCTTGGAGTTCAATTTGATCGTCTCATGAATATGGATCGCCACATTACAGAAACCTGTAAAACAGCCTATTTTCACATCAGAAGTATTAGTCTTATCAGAAAGTACCTTACAGAGGACACTGCTAAATATATTGTCCACACACTGGTGACATCTCGGATCGATTATGGAAACAGTCTCCTTTACGGCATCAGCCAGACTAATTTGAGTAAACTGCAGCTAGTTCAAAACACTGCAGCCCGTCTTATTACAAAAACCAGGAAATTTGACCACATTACCAGTGCTTTAGCGAAGCTGCACTGGTTACCAGTCTATCAGCGGATCGAATACAAAATTTTGCTGCTTACTTTCCCTGCCTTACACGGTAATTCTCCGTCATACATTAGTGACCTGTTAAGCATCTACCAACCCAATCGACATCTCCGATCTGGAAATAAATATCTGTTGGTCATTCCTAGATGCATTTCTAAAACTTTTTGAGATCGCGCATTTTGCTGTATAGCACCAAGGCTATGGAATTGTCTTCCGCAGCAACTTAAAGAGTCTCCGTCAATTGAGACTTTTAAAAAAGAATGAAAACTTATTTATACACTAAGGCTTACAAATCATACATGTGAAGACTTTGTTGTTTTTGTAAAGCGCCTATGGGCAGTTTTTTTTTTTGATATATGGCGCTATATAAATTTTTCATTCATTATTCTTAAGAAAAAATGTGAACTCTTTACAATCGATATCACCATTATTTTTAATGATTATTTGTTTGGATCTTTACTTTTTGTCCGTCAAGGACTCGTTTTGAGTCCGAGATTGCTGCTACCTGGTAGCGGCCCTGTAAAGTGCCATATTTACATTTTTAAACACATTTTGAGATAAGGTGAACCCGTGTTGGTCTGGGCGGACAAAGTCTCTATGTTTACTAACGTTAACTCTGGGGCATCACCCGCCTTGAGTAGCTGAAGTCAAGACTTAGGTTTCCCTACTCATAAATTGTTAAGCAAGTGTGCACGCGGGCGCACGATTAAGTTGAGAAGACCTGGAGATGACCTTCCGAAATTTAAATAGGTTTAGTCTCTTCACTTTCTATTGTGGCTGTGTTGGTGAACTTTTGCCATGAATATCAGATGTTTCTATCAGAGTGAGTAATAGTCAAAATATTCATTCTACAAAATTAGGTTAACATTTGGTTGACTTGGGGAGCTTTCATTTATAATGAGCGGGTTGGGCCGGAGGAAATCAGAGCATGTCCGTAGTTGAGCATGTCCGTAGTTTCAAACATTGTCCTCCCAGGGAATCGTTTGAGGCAAATATGATCCCCCCTTTACTAAACTTGTTGAATATAGTCCTCCCCTTTTACTATGGCCTTGAAAATCTTTAGATTTGAAACAGATATATCGCGCAGGATAGACTTTTTGTGCGTAGGACACATCCAACAATCACCCTTCACTCACATTGTTCAAATGATGATGAAACAAACTAAGAAAAAAGAGTTAATCAGGTTTATAAAAAGAATAATAATTCGTAAACAGGCGAAAGACATTTATGTTCCAGCACCGGCCAAAATGTTACATCCAAAATCAGTGAACATAATGGTGTTGTCAGAAGGAAACCGTCTTCTTACAATGTACGTACTGAATTTGATTGACAGACATACTTTTAAACTGATCCTAAAAAAATTTATCTTGTGAACTGACAGATAATGTTGCTAAGTAAATTGATGAAGCATTTATAAAAATTAAGGGATGATTGGTACTACCCTTGAGTTAGGCCAATCAAAAGTAATAAAAATCTTCTTGCTACTTGGAACTCTTCTTTCCTCAGTGTCATGTTTGTTTTGATTTTAAACTGTCCAACTATGTAGGTATGTAGGTATTGTAATCAAGTATATATATATATATATATATATATATATATATATATATATATATATATATATATTTTAGATAGATAGATAGATAGATAGATAGATAGATAGATAGATAGATAGATAGATAGATAGATAGATAGATAGATAGATAGATAGATAGACAGATCGTGCGGTATCAGAGTGATAACAAGTAGAAAACATGACTTGAGCGTTACTCAGCTTTTCATGCTATGTGTTTTCTGTAGTGATCATCAGACGAACTGTGTGATGATCACTATAGAGAAAATATGCAGCGTGAAAATCTTAGTAATGTCTAATTCTTGTTTTCTACATGTTATCTATTTTATATATATATATATATATATATATATATATATATATATATATATATATATTTATATATATTCAGTCAGCTTTGTGTTAAAGCAAATATTCGTTGTTCAACAGCCTGCTAACTGATCTTTGATATACGTTCATAGCAAGTACACATTTTGTTTACATTAACATTTTAGAGGCACATCACACAGTGGTTTACATGTTGCAAGCTCAAATAATTGAAGTTTGTGATGTGTTGACACAGGAACTAATATGTAGAAAGCAAGTTTCCACTAAACTTTATTGTATTGCACTTCTTTAATGCATGTAGTTTTTAAGTCCTTTCCCTTAAAGGAAACTAGTGAAAATAATGTTCTGAACTGTAAGTTAGAATTTTCTTTTAGCTACTGGCAGTTCCCATTACATTGCACGTGCTTCTGTCCTTTTTTACGGTAAATTAGATAGTTAGGAATTTTTCTTAAAATTTGCGGATTGGACCCTCCCCATGACAGGTTTTCAGAGTATGACCAATCAAATCGTCTTTTCCCCCTCATGATAAATGAAAGCGTCCTCATGGAAGAAATCATAAGAGCTGCAATACACTATAGTATGGTCGAATAGTGGTGATGTCTGAACAGGTGCATGGGAGAAATGTTACATTTTAGGGGAGTTATCGTCTTAATAAATAGCGGTTTTTGTCATTTTTTTTATTAAAACCCGATTCAAATTGTCAATTAACGATGACAACCAATTCTGTAGCATGTGTAAGTTGGGTATTTGAAAGCAGGTTAAGTATCATCAAAGGCATTGTAATTAATTTAGAAATATCTTAATTCAATACTTGTCGATAATCAAAACAAACATAAAATTTGTAGATCTTGTAGTAACCGTCGCGATGTATCAGAGGTCAAAGCTTATCCAGTGTCGTCATTAACATTTATTGAATGTTTAGCAATCTATGTCAATATCCACCGAAAACCTAAACTCTCGCCACTAAGTTACCTGATGCACATAGTTAAAGTTGTTGACAAAGGTAATCCAAGGTCAACCAAAATTTTTGGGATATTTTGAATCAATACTTGTAAATACGTATTCGTCCGGTCATTCGGCCTGAAACTTTGCTAGCCGTGGTGAATCCAACCTGTTCGACAGGTCACAATGCCGACAGCAGTTAACAGGACCCTATGTCGAGCACAATCAGCGAGAACATCTTGGTAATGTACCATCTTCCGCGTTTTGAAGTCTTCAGAAAAGTTACAGCAATTTGACCCGAATCGTGATGGGGCAGCGCCATCAAACAGGTGTCATCAGCGCCTTCAATTTCGACGTCACTCCCTGGTGTGCATCAAAACAATCTTCAGCAAGATGGCGGCTGCCATTGATCAGGCCTCGCTTTCACAACATCCAATGACTTGCTGCGTGCCCGTGGAACTCCGATAGAGAGTCTACCACACATCGAACAAGTATCATTATCGATGCGCCGAGATATCCTTGTATGTAGGGATATTAATCTTGCATGTGTCCTTATACTGGGTTATACTTTTACCGACGCCCAAAGTCACGTCATAGGCGGCGATGAAGCCTTAATTTTAAAACCATTGCCCGATTCTAGGGTGTACCAAGCGCTGACTATCAAGAAATTCATCTTCACATTCTCTGAGTACAAAAACATTATGCGTGTGGGCTACCGCGAAGAGGTGGATGCTGACCAATATGAAGTTGCTGACATGTCTCGACGTTTTGGCGGCTTGGAGTTCTACGAGTATCATCAGGCTTTCTCCGCGACGGCAGCAGCGCTGTTACTCAACCAGCGCACTAAAATAGATTGGTCTCGCTACGATTCCTCCAGCTATTGCTCCATTTTCTCCGGTCTACAAGTAGTGTTATGCAACTTGTGTGGTATTACTCACATGACCAATGTCTACCATCAACTAGCATCAAGTATGACAAAGCCTCCCGGCTCTGCATCGCTCGCCCAGCCATCAACATAGGATAGAAGAGGGCGAAAACATCTCTTTAACCAGGATGAGGAACTACATGTATGTAACAGTTTCAATTCTGCTACCCGCTACAAGAGGGATAATTTCCGTATCACTCTTTTCTGTCTCCAAAGCTCAGGGAAAATGTTTAAGCAGGCAACTGCTGGCCATCAATCAGCAGCCCGAAAACTGACTACCAGTAAAAGCTTCTACAATATTGACATTTCTAGTCTGACCGTGCACCTAACCCCACATCCAGACCGTACTTTTGGCAAAATTGGCGGACCAGTTTCCTTGCCAAGTTCCTTCAGAGGTAATGTTTCACTGAGCAAGGCCATAATCAAGTTCCAGCAGGAATCGCTCAGTCAAAGAACGGCCCGTTCCTACTTATCAGGGGTGCGTGCATGGGAAAACTTTACTGCACTATCAGGCATTTTGGACTCTTGTCGCCTGCCTCCTGTATCAGAAGAGATCCTCATATACTTCGTAGCTCATTGCACTACATACCTCCGTTTGAAACTGTCCACATCAAAGTTTACTAAGAAGCATTCACCGTTTATAAAGGACTACAGCAAGACCACATCTATACCAATCACCGCTGACATCCTCTGCCACTCTCCTTGGCAATTCTGTTTTCGGGTCTCTCTTCTATCTCAGTCTGGAATTGGCCTTTCTCCTTGCCTACTTTGGATTTCTACGTTGCGGCAAATTCACCACTGCCACGCAACTGTTCAACCCACAGTACAATGTCTATTTCGGGGACATTAACACCGGTACACAAAAAAGCAAGGCACCTGCTTTACCATACCTATCAAGACCTTCAAAACAGACGAATTCCGCCATGGTTTTGACTTGTGCCAATTCCCAACAGGGTCTTCTATCTGTCCTGTGTTGACACTCCTCAAGTTAATAACACTGTACCATCACATATATATTACTCCAGTGGAACCGCTCTTCCTCCCAGAAAGAACCCCATTAAATCTCTGTACCTTAACAGACTCTGCGTGAACTGTCATATCATGCATTGGCGTTCAACCCCATCCGTTTGAGGGTCATTCATTTCATGCGTATACTGACACTTTCATGTCACCGTAGACTTCGGACTGTTATGGCACGACCACTATCTTTTAGAAACCTGGTTTGTTAACAGTGACTTTTGAATATAATGTTTAGCTGCCGTTGGCATGTGGTTTAGGGTTAAGGTTGTGCCGAAGGTCAGTAGAAGAAAATGTGTTTCTCAACACTACACGTTTGTAAGCTTTGATGTTAATATGCAGGTTTCTGTGGGCTATCAAAAAGAAAAAAGTTCTTTTCTGTCTTTGGTTTCTATCAATTTACAGAAAGTATTACCTCTTACATACTTCATTCTCCCATTTTCCTCCGGTCTGGCTCCCTCAGGTAAATATCATATTAAATGATCCCCTGATCGAGTCACCTGCCTGTATTTCACACGAGCATCGCTGTTCCCATTCTCCTCCTGTCTGACTCCCCAGAAGGCTTGTATCATATCACCGTGATCCCCTGGGCTCATATCACTTGCCATTGCTTCTTCATGTTTTCCACCAGGGCTCGTACAATGACTCTCCCCTGGTCTGACTCCCCCAGACTCATATCACCACCATGATCCCCTGAGCTCAAATTACCTGCCCTCGGCACTTCACTTTTCCCACCGTTGTTTGTAAAGTCACCTTTCCTCCAGGATCCAGTTCCCTATTGCCTACATTATCATCCCTTGCACGGATCTACCTATCCACATCACAACCTGTCACCCTACACATCTCCACTATTCCCTCTTCCTGGGAGTCAGTTCAGCCACTCTTTCTTCGTTTGGGCCTTGGATTCAAACCTGACCCATTACTCGACAATTCTGCTAGTTCCCACACGTTCGGCTTGCAGGATGGATTCCAATCTTGGGGCAGTTGCTTGACCTTGGCTCTAGGTCATCAACTGCCCCCTTTCACTATGCTGCTTGACTGAAAAGGCTCTCTCCCAATTTTGTGGTAGTCATGTTTTACTTTACTTGGATTCCCAGCATAGGCTTGTATAGTTTCATAGAGAAGTTTATGATGTTATAACATGCACTTGCAGTTTTATGTGCGTTGCTTTTTATCCGTAATAAAACTCTGTTAGCTTATCGTCAATTCAGTGTGGGTTGTTCACAAAACAAATTCAAGTTTAATAAGGCTTCGAATCGTGGTCATAAAACTCTGTTCATCATCATATAGATATATGATGTACAATGTATTTGTTCATCATGTGTATATATATATATATATATATATATATATATATATATATATATATATATATATGTATATATATATATATATATATATATATATATATATATATATATATATATATATATATATATATATATATATATATATACGAAGTATGCGGTTCGACTTGTCCGATATAATACAGATAATATAATACAGACGACGAAATTCAAACAAGTAAGGAACCCCTTTCTAAACAAGCTTAAAGACGATGCCCAACGTATCAAGAACGAAAGCAAACTACTGATCGCCG
>LD353350.1:18036-47272 GCA_001465055.1 Ptychodera flava
TATATATATATATATATATATATATATATATATATATATATATATATATATATATATATATATAATGTACAGTGTATCTATCAATTCAGAAAAATAGTATTTGACATATGAAAGAGAAACATAAATTGTGTCAAAATGGTGTTTTTCATATAGGAAGTGACACTGTAACAGAAAATAATGAATGGTGCCATATTCATGTTATTTTCAATCCCTGCTTCTGCCAGTCTTTTGCTGTTTGTGTTGCAGTTGATAATGTATTATCCGACAAGTAGGAAATAAATTTCTGCTAAACTTATTTTACATATTTTTATATCAGGGTCTCATCTTGGCCATACATATGACATTTCCCATCACATCAATTATATATAGGCCATGCTTTATTTAAACCTTTGAGGAACTACTTTACAATTGAAATAATTCACTGACGTACTCATGATTATTGTTGAATTAAAACGACAGAATATAAAAGCAGTATTATGTTTGTAGGAGCAATATTTTCAGCCCAGTTTTGGTAAATTTGATCTTTGGCTTCAAGCCATTTATTATCAAGCAGTCTCCCATAACGCGGTCACTCTTTATCGGTTCATAGTTCCCGTAGTCTATAATATTATTTTTTCATTTTGTGTATCTGCACTGATTATTCATTTTCAGGAGACCACGTAGCATTGATCAGCGTTACATTGTGATATTAGAGAAACACCTAACTCAATATTAACGTACATTTAAGATTCAAAGTCGCTGTAAGCCCCGATTTCGGAAGTAAATTTACAGGAAAAAGTAAATGTTCTCAAAAGTATGCCAGTGAAACCATTTTACTCAATGAGTTCAAAATGATTCCCTCGAAGAAGGTTGCATACAAAACAGCAGGGTTAATGTTTTAGAATGTGACTAGCTGTCCTCGAGGTACATTTAATCTGAATGTGCATTGTTTGGAACTGAATTGCGTACGAAAGTAATTGTTGGACATAGAGAATATTTACGGATCTGAAATTTGGCACAAAATATGTACGTATTTGGTAAATGTAAATACTAGATTTTTTATTGTACTCTGCTCTTAAGACGATTGGAACTAATTTGGGAAAATAGGATTGTGAAGTAATGCAAACTAAATCTACAAATGCAATCTTATCTGCTTTTCTTTTCACACTACACTATTCAGCTTCGCTGCACCCAACACTTTTTTGTGAAATTTGGAAAACATGGAAATCCAATTATCCCAAATTAGTTTCAATCGTGTTTCTTGTTCACTTTCTCACTGACTTCCACACCACACAAACTCAACAAGTTAAACCGGATATTGTCATTAATGCAGCATTTTATTGTTGATCTGCTTACCAATGATTGATCATTTCTATAAAAATGCTGTTTATCATGGCGTATATGAAAAGGTGCTCTACCAGCTTACAATATATAAGTCTTCATGATAGGAATTGTAATAAACACATAAAAACAAAAAATTGTTTGAAGTGTAAAAATTACGTCTACAGTAAAATTCAAGTTAATGATATCAGTCATCATTTTATAAAGTCTTCGAAACCTGTCCTCTGGTCACCTCTGTTATCGGCGCACTTTTATCTATCGGGACAGAAAATGTGCACAAAATCTGAGTATTGAAAACAATTTACTTGCGTATTGAAGAATGTTCTTTTAAGAAATGTTTTATTGCCGTCTGTAACACGCCTCGTCCAAACTCTCTGTCGTGGTTTGTTAATTTATAGTCACGTGCTATGCATCATTTTGACCCTGATGTATACAACGAGCAAGTTACCTGTCAACACTTTCTGAAACTGTTAACTCGTTGACAATTAAGAAAAATATTGACTGAGGAATTTTGAATATACACATTCTAGAACGCGAAAAGTTTTGAGGTCCTTCTCTATTGGTTCGTGAGAAATTGCACGAGGAGTGTTACAAAACACACATTGACCGGCCATATTCAGGTGACCGAATATTTGTCCTCGGGCCTGATAGCTGCATTCTGTCACCTCCACGGACAGTAAATATTTAAATTTTGCTGCTTTATAAAATATTTTAAAAAGTATATACTTCTAAAGGGACAGTAGCTGTGGCTTTTTAAGATTTTTTCGCCATCTTTATGTCAACAAATACAGTTGATTGTTCTGCTCCCAAAAGCATGTCGAGATACACAGCATTCAACCTGTCAACTCAGCCAGTACAAATGTAGACTGTATTGTTATTGTTGACAAGTGAATTTAAGTCCGAATAAGAAGTCTAATGTAAACAATATCAGTACATTCTACACGTGTAGATGATGTGTTGACAAGATAAATCGAGAGTCACAACATGCTTTTGGCAGTAAAACAAGAATTTACATGTAAAAACGACATTGTAATTGCTGGCAAGTGATTTGAAATCCTTATTTAAAGTAATATGTAAACAATAACAGTTCATTTTGTTATTTAATTGCAAAACAGACGCAGGAAACGTCTCTTTAAAAAATCTTTTAGTCTCTTTGCGTGCACTCAATATAAAAACTAAAGGTTCAAATAAAATTGTCCTTGTGTGATATGTTCTCATGAATTTATTATAATAACTCAATGTTTGACAATTAAATTGTGTTTTAGCCTGCACTTATTCGATAAACAATGAACACGACTTGAACTAATTTGAGATAATTTGATGGTGAAGTAATGTCTATTTGATCTGCAAAAGTAAGCTCATCTGCTTTTCTTTTTAAGTTATACACTTGTTTCTATGGGTAATTTGTAATATCGCAACATTCAGCTATAGGATACACAACAGTTTTGAGAAGTTTGAAAAATCTGAATATTCCAATTATCCAAAATTAGTTCCAATCGTGTTAATGATAGTTTTTAGCTTATCTAATGTTAATGACCTTGGGAATTTGAATTTCCACAGATTAAACTTTTATCACTGGATTATTTTTATAATAGGGGGTTCAGCTTATTTGAGTGTACTGCCAGGCTTGGTATTGCTATCTCACCTCAGTTCTCGATTTCTTTAGAATATTATCAATCAAAACGTCACACTACAGTCTGTATAAGCATGATGGCAAATGTTCAAAACTGTGTTTCGGTATTTATGTGAATTTGAACACTGCACAATATGCACAAAATGTTCTCGCAAGGCTATTGCTATGTCTATCAAAATACTTTAAGTAGGAAATGAAAAGTTAACTGTTATTAAGATATCACACAATATTTGTTATGAAATGAAAAGAGGACCGACTTAGACATAGATACGATAATGTAGATTTTCTCTGACTTACATTTTCTCTTCTGTACTCTTTAACAATTGACATTTTAATGTTACTATCTATAGTTCCTAGCTCTACTTCCTAAGGCTTGTTGAGAAACAAATTTAGATTGTCAACTTGGCATGTACATATATATGTATATATTATTTATTTTGTTGGCGAGCGGATTTAAATCCTCACCACTCATAGTCAAATTTTGTGTGATAACACTGCATTTCAACATGTCTGCACCACAAACACAAAACAGGTATAGTGAAAAATTTTTTTAAAGGGACATTACTTTGCAAACATTAATTAATATTGATTTCCTTTTTGTAGTTTAATTATAACATTTTTATTATAGCTGTGAAATGGTGGCCTTGCATGTATGGTGAGACCACAAAGTCGATAAGATATAATGGTATTTTGGAAGATTTATATTAATCGACCTAGCGAAATTTAGTCTTTTTTGAGGGGTCTTCAACACATTGATACACTGGGAAGTGTTTTGTGTGGCCCGATGTTCTTCACAAACCTAAATTTTCCGTTTCTTTTAAAGTAGAATGATCTCTGGGGAAAGATGTTTGTACACTCAAACTTTTACAATTCTTTTCTGATATACCATTTGTGGAGTGCAATTCCTTGGTTTAATAAAATACTTTTCTTGTTAGTATTTTGAAAATCGAAAGTGTTATATTTGAAATAAAAAAAATTGGTAAATCTTTGAATGTTTGTTTCTCTAGTTCCAAAATTAGCACGGTGACACCCGATTTTTATTCTTGATTATGAAAGAGAATGGTTGAAATATTCCCTGGATTAAATTTTGAGCAGAACTTTCCTTTTATCACCTTCGCGGCACAAACTAAATTGTAACAATACAGTCTGTATAAGAATGATGGCCAATGTTATCGTTAACAACTGAATTTGAGTATTCATTCATCAATCAGAACACTGTACAATAAGCACAAAAGGTGCCAACAAGGTTAACATTTTCTTACTCTGTTAAAATACTGATACTTAAGTAACCCTGTCCCATTCTTTTTTACTGCAGAAAGGCTTACGTTTTCGTTACTTTTTTTTGTAATTTCAGTACAACACATTCTTACACACATTGACATCTTTTTCTGAATTTTGTATATGCCCTGTAGGATGTGGTGTTTAGACAAGACACCATGTTGTGAAAGACTTACATTTGCTTTTTGAGATAAAGCTTATATAATTACACCATACCCGTTGATTTTATGCTGCTTCCCCTGCTTTTTGACATATTTCAGCCGTAAAATATATCGTGAGATGATTCAGACTAAGGTACTGCTATTTCATGCAGGCCACAGTCGGAAAACATATTTGACAAATAACAATAAGATTTGATGTCATATATGCCGATTTGTAAGAGAAAAATATGAGATTTGCTGACCAGTTAAGTTACATAATCATATGTTTACCAAAGGCTCTACAAAAACGTGTGAGTCAGCATTTTGTGCTGGTTCCATTGTATAAAAAAATATCTTTGGTATTATATCTTCAAATGTCACACGGTGACATCGCTTTTTGAAAAGAATTTCCAAAATGACTTCTTATCCTTAGTCATTTTTCTGAAAGTTACAGGCAAAATACAATATTACAAAAGGGTGTTTTTGCATACATGCCAACAATTGAACTAGAATGGCCGGTAGTGAGCTATCCATGGATTAAATCAAGTTAACAAAGAGACTCATCTTCAATGTTGATATGTTTGCTACGCATAATTTAAGTGCTCATATTCAGCATTGTCAGTATCAATGTTTTTGTACTGTTTTACTCCAATTTTGTCAAATTTGTCGCACTCTTTATCATTATCATTTAAATTTACATTTGTATTTTGTTTGTATAAAGAGGTAATTTCATGTGTACATTTTAGAGAACTCATTCGTATCGCTTCATCTTTAAATTTCGGGGTTGATATTGTTTCTTTGCTCTGAATCAGGGCATCGTATTCAATAGGTTCTATATCCTGATTAGTTTCTTTTACGACGTAATTCCGTTGTGTCCTCTTTTTCTGCATATCTACTGAAGCATAAATAGGTACTGGGTTAGAATCAATTTGTTGGAAGGCAGTGCTGGTGAATTTATAACGTTCGTGGATATTGTTAGCTTCTGCTGCTGACTGTGCAGTTAGACATGGGTCACTCGTTTCGTCGTCATAACCAGATGTCGAGGTTCTCTTCTCACGATCAGAATAGGGGGATTTTCCACAGACGTTTCTGAACGATGAACTGAAAAGACATCACACAAATCAAGCAGATGACAAAATGCGAATAAAACAAAGACGAATGCCCGAAGATACACTGACGATGGAAGAAGCATAATGAGTAGAATGTTAAAAAATCCAAGCATATGATTTGTGAGCAAATACAGAATAACACATTCACAAATTATCTTCACCTTTTTGTGAGATATATAGTTTATCTGTAACTTCTTCACCCTAACGATTCAATGATTGGACGTGCATTTTTTGACATTTCTTTAAATAACTCAGTAACCATCATAGGTACTCCCACTATTTGTTTGGATAATCTGTTCGGTAATGACAACACTTATTCGCTTCATTATGTATAATGTATAGGTGCACGTGTAAATCAATAGTACTTCATTACTTACAGTGTTGACATTTTCCTCCTTAGCAAAACAATCAAGAATATGACTACGGAAATAACAACCACGGAAACTAAAACAGCGGTAGTTATTACAATCCCAGAATGTGAAGAACTATCATGGGTAACATAATCATCTCCGGTCTGTTTCGTAGTACCGCCTTGGTTATCAGTTTGAACTACATCTGGGTGAAATAACAAGATGCGTAACACTTCTTTGGAGAAATAATCACTCCCAGTTTATCAAAATATAATCTTTTAATATGAAAAATTACTGAAAAGAATTTGATGTGTACGAGTTGTTGACCAATAATAGAACAAAAATTGAAAGTCTTGTGACAGACTCTATGTAAGTGTACCGGTGAAAAGTTAGTGTTCTTGAATTCTTCGTAGATAATTAGTTTCAAGCAGCCTTAACAGCAGAATTGATGGTGGCAGCTATCATGGCTACACCACTATTTTTATAGAAGTTATTGAAGCAGTGTTATAGCTGATGCGAAAATTTATTTAACCTTTACCTGTACTTTTTGTTGTTGTCATGGTAATATCGATATCACAAAGACGTCCAGTCCATCCATCTTGACATTCGAGTTCAAACGGATTTTCCGTACATATTCTTGCGTTCTGGTATTTGCAGTGGTTTTCGTCGCCCCTAGATTTACATATTCGCAATTAGCTCAGGGAGTTAAACAGGGTAATGCAGTCTCCGAAAGTTATTTTTATACTATACCTTTCTAGTTTAAAATAATATTGTACATCACGTAAACAAAAAAATTACACATATTTACAGCAAGGCATTTACTCATACAGGAACTCAAGATTCTACTTACAACAGCAACATGGTTTTCCTTCCTTCTTTCCTAAATTAATTGTGCCTTTCATTCTGGGGTATTTTTATATTTTCCATGAAATGATTGAATTAGTCGCAACCATTGACGAGTAGAATTTTAATAAACATATTCCGAAGGCATGGAAAAAGCATGAAAGAAAGTACAACCTATCTACCTGACAACATTAGGACAGCTTCCGTTGACATGATGACAAGATGTTGAACAACTACATCGTGTACACATTTCTTGACAACTGTCACCGTGGAAACCAGGTTTACAGCTATTGCTACAGCGTTCACCAGTCCATCCAGATTTGCAAGATGTACAGATGTCACTTTTACACACTACGCAGTTATCGGGACAGGACTCTTCACAATGTTGACCAGTCCATCCACTTTCACACTGACAAATACCAGTCACGTGGTCACACATCCCATTTTGACACTGACAAACTTCTGAACAATTATTACCATAGAAACCTGGCTGACATTTTTTATCACATCTTGTACCTTGCCAGCCGGGCGAGCACTCACAATCGCCATTTTTAGCCGAACACATGTTTCCATTGTAACAATGCAAACACTTGTCCTCACAAAATGACTTTGATCTAATATTTCCAGTATCGCAATTAGTGCATTCAGGACCAACCCAACCTGATGGGCATATACACTTATTAGAATTATCGTAACCACAGTGCGCTCCATTGAAACAAAAACACTGTTTATCACAGTTTTCACCATAGCGACCAGGTTTACAAGAACAGAGACCACTAAATGGGTCACATTGTTCAGTGTTGGAACAGTTACAAGGCAAGCATGAGTCTCCAGAGAAACCATCGTGACAGATACACACCCCTGTTTCACCATTACATTTACTATTTCCAGGACATGAACATTTTCGTTCACATAACTCCCCATAAAAGCCTTCTACACACATACACCTGCCGTCATACATACATGTAGCCCCATTTTGACAATTACAAGCATATTGACACTTATTTCCAAAATATAGCCCAGAACAACGGCAGGTACCGTCGACAGAGTTACACGTCCCACCGTTTTCACAAGTACAGATGTTCAGACAGAAAAAACCAAACGATCCATTTGGACATTCTGTTGAAAAGTAAATAAACAGCGTGTTAGACAATCACAGGAAGGAAAGACATATCACTGATGTATAAAATATTAAAGGCCGAAATATATGTGAAAATAAACCGGATACAAGAACATGGGTTAGAAACGAGCATTATTCATCTGATGATGGAATGTAGAAATACTTGGTTAAATATGTGCTATAAATCCGTCATCTCGAACATTCTGGTGGTTAAATCCGTAATATGGGTATACAAAAGAATCTGAGACAATAGTTCCAGTTAGCTTGACAATTGTTATAAAAAATTATGTCCATCACATTGCACACTGAGCTTCATTATTAAGTCAAGGTAAATGCATTGCACAGTCATCGTCAGAATGAGATACACAAACCTTACCAATACAGTTCTCAGTCAGGTTGGTGGCATCGCTTTTGTAATACCCATCACAACATCTGTAAATACTAAATGAAAATGTCCCTTGTCAGCTTTTTGTGAGACAGTCACCATATATAATCAATAGGAATGATTTGTCTTCATTGTTGCAGCTCAAAAGAAAATATGTACGCCAAGACATTTGATACTTTCTCTCCTTTCCGTCAATCTAAGGGTAATATCAGAACGATTTATAAAGTATGCTTTAAATTATAACAAAGTAGTCAATCGAATAGGATACAATACAAATTAGGTGCAATTTTATGACATTGTCACGAAAATATTCACTGACCGTGTGAAATATCAAGATCGGTTTGCTAGCTTAGATTTTACCAATGTTGTGCTGTAGTCGGGCACTCTAAAAGACTCTATCAAACATCGAATACCTTACATTATAGTTGGTACTAATGAGCTAGTGTAAGTAAACATTCGACAGAGTTTCTGTATGGCAAAATCATTACACTAATATCTTACCTGGATCCATTACGTCCTGTGATCCAAACACAAGCGTGCGGGTCATCTGGTCTGGTCTGTCCCGGGATATATGTAATATCTGTGCTCAGAATCTTCATTAATGATGAAACTGTGAAAACAACAGCTATCTTCCATCGCTTACAGACGTTTGAAGTCATGATACAAGTGCAAGTCTGTCGTAAACTGTGAGAAAGTACACACTTATTATTAATGTAATGTCGCTGACCTAAATTGAATGAATCAGGTCTACTTGAAGAAATAGTAAATCATCGTATATTAACCCTAGGTAAAATCAATTTACCAAATTTTGAATTTTATGGACTTTTGTCCGTGCTAGTTATCGAACTGTCATTTAGTTCATCAAACGCTTATAAGCTATTTTTAAATTAATCTTCTAATCACATAGTTTTACTTACATAGATTACTTATAGTGCCATCGTGCGATGAATCATAGCTTGTGGTATATGTCAAAAAGTGGCTGACCCCCCTGGGGTTTAACATTATGATAATAATAAAACAGAGTCTGAAATCTGTTCACAAATATTGAATTACGCAATAATTTACTCATTAATTCTGGGACTACAGGCCATGTTTAATCATATTTACCGACATTCAACGAGTTCAGACTTTCTGCATGTGGTATGGCTCTTTAGCTTGACAATTATTCTTTTGAGTGACGACATTTAAGGGAACATATACCACAAGCTATGATTTATTTGACGATGGTACTAAAAGTAATCGATGTACGTAAAATTATGTGATTAGAAGACTAATTTAAAATTAGCTTAGAAGCGTTTGATCAACTAAATAGTAGTGTGATAACTGACACCTTTTGCAGAAAAATGTCTGATATTTTAAAGGTATAGTCTCACCTATTCCAATTTTGCCACAATTACCATGGAAACAGAAAATCTAACAAATTACAGATTTTAAGAGGGTGGCCGCTTTTTAAAAACAGCGCCCTCAAATGGGCATTTTGAATACCAAGGAACGCCCCTTTGACCATATATGGGCATATTAAGAATATAGGTGACTGTATACCTTTAAAGTAACGTGCCCGAAGGGCGTGCAAAAAAATATTAAATGTACAGATACCTCTGATGTATACCGTGTATGTCTGATATTTGGGCGCGTTGAAAAATATTTCTGATTATTAAAGTTACTGGTCCGAAGGGTGCGTCGGAAAACGCAAGTGAATGATGCCCTCCCCCGCCAAAGAAACTGACAAGTCCCTAAACATGACATGTTCTTTCGAATTGAACACAGGGGACAGCATACAGGTCGATCCCGTGGGTTTGGGTGTTTTTTCAACACGTATTTCTTGATGCTATTATTTTATTTAATAAATGTTGACTGTAAGGGGCCTTAGATTTCCACAATCTACCTAGGATTTTTTGTTTTAGCAAATATTTTGTAAAGATTTCTTCTACTTCCCCTTTACTGTGTCATGTGTTTGTCCTGTGATTATTTAAGCAAAGTTACATCCCCTTGTTATGTCAACCATTCGATTGCCTAGTTACTAATTCGTGAACGGTGCAGCCAGAATATCCTGGATTAACTTTGACAAGGTCATTAACGAACATATCAGCAAGTGTATAACAGAATATCATACACTTTGCACTATCGTATGACATGCAGATATTGTCTCCGAGTACACTAAATGAACAGTAAGAACAGTTATCATACTGACTTACCAGTAAACATGGGGGAGTCTCGTAGACATAAAGGAGCTTTCAATTATAACGACCGGGTTGGGCAGGCAGCATGAAGGGCCCACCGTAAATTTGAAAACTGCAAAGGGGGATATCATGCATTTTTCAAAACAACAAAGAGAGGTCACTCTGTTTTCATAAGTATCCATCCTGTCTAAAAGCACTTCCAGGTTACGTTCAAACACATGATTCTGGGGAACAGGAATGATTCTCTGCATTATTTCATTCTCTGAAGTCATTTGCCTGTAAATCTGAATAAAAGCATATGCATTATCTGTCATATGAACATCTTGCCCTAAGTAGCAACTCTATACAGGCTTGTTTTCTTGTAAACCGAGCTAACGGGGGACAATGAACAATTCCTGTTAGCCATTGACCGAGGTTAGGCAATGATTAAGTGCAAGCTATAATTTAAACTGAAACCTAGCATACATTGAAAGGCTCCCCTTGTGCTGTTGCATAGCACATCTGTTCATATCTTATCAAGTTTTCGGAAAAGAGATGTACAACATTTATCTGGGTAAATAAGCACAAAGGCTGGCATGCAGAGGAAAAGTTTCAATTCCTTCTGTTTTATGTCTCTAAATATACCTTTTTGTATTTTAGTTTTTAAAATAGATATAGAATATGTGTATATACTATATAGCAAAGTATACTCAGCCTTCAGGTAGGATTATTGTAGTGTGGCCGGAGTATGACATTAAGGGGTATGGTCGAGCACTTTTATCGTAGCTCTCTTTGCTTAACCTTACCTCAAGAGGGGTGCGTACCTAGGCCTGTAAATTGGCAAGTTGACCCCTTCATGACCTTAAAGTTTGTCCTTGCATTTTGGATGATATGAGGATAATTCAAATACAACATTTTCTTCTGAAGCAATGCATCTATATGAAAAGGGTTCACGCAAATTGCCATGTAGGTTTTGGTCAAATGTCTGTCGAGAAGTACACGATAGGTACATTATATGTACAAGGACTGAAAAAAATACTAGACTTGCTCCAAGTCTGTGGGTATATAAATAGCAGTCTGTTACGTTAGAAGTACGCTGTCACATAAAAAAGATCGTGGGCTGAACGCGATAGCTCACAAAAGCCACCGCTGCCGAAAAAAGCTGCGCGACCTAGGGGCAGTCTAAACAAACATTTAATTCATCACAATCTGCTAACCAAAGAGAACATAGGAGACAAAGTCAAAGCAGTTACCTGTGATGTACTCAGAAGAGAACAGAACATCATGGAAACACAGAGAAAGATAATGCATTATTTGAAAACTGTCCAAAATACAGATGTTGACAGTGACAAAGACGTATCAGAGTTTTTTGCCGAGGAAGAGGACGATGATGTTGTAATCCATGAAATCTGCAGCAGCACAAGTGATGAAGAACTTTAATTTTTGAACCTTCCGAGACACAGTATCTAGTGTAAACGTGTTCTGGACGAGGAGCAGAATTTTGGAAAAAAATCTCTTTTCCACTGATGTTATATTGTATCTGTGCACCGGGCCAGTGTTATCGTTCAAAATTGTATCAAAATGTACTTAAGCGATTTAGTGGGGGTCATGGTTTTTGTTATCTTAAAAAGAGAGGTCATCAGTTTTTTGCGGCAGTGTGTAGGGGAGGGGTTTATTTATTTTAACTGATACACAGGAAAAATGTGTTTGCCCACCCCGCCCATAATAACTGAACGCTCCCTAAGATGGGCTAATGATCACTCTCGAGGATACAGGACGTTTGCCTCGGCATGATTCCTAATTGAATGAACTTCCCCATTATGTTTGAGACAAACTATAAACAGTTAGGTCATTTTGAAACCTGTCAATCGGCTTATGAACAGCATTATGTCTACAGGAACCTGTCGAAACGTGATTTGATTTGATAATCCTTCAAATATAAGCCAGCTTCAAGCTTATTTTGGCCAATATGCCGAAACTGAAACTACCAAAACGGGAAATTACGTGATAACCAAGCGGGAGTGGCCAAAATAACTGACATTATGGCTATTTTCTTCCTCTTTTCCATTGGCAAAATGTTTAGAAAATATGCGGTTGAAATGATTCAGGTGCACGGCAACGATAGCATACATAAGAAGTCTATCAACTCAACCCTGAGTTGTCAATGACATAGTCTAGCGATCGAGTAAACATCAAGTTTTAGCGCAATCATAATGGTCTTACAACCGAAGGATGTGCAGATAAAAATACATACCAGAGCCTAGCTTTCTGGCAAGACAACTGTAACATATAATAAAAATCCTCTAAACTTGAATTTATATGATATTGTGAAAGATCATTCATAATTGTGTCATTAATTGCTAATGTTTAATGGATAACATTCTTTCAAGAATGAATGAAAAATCCCAAACTAACATATAAAATTCTCTGTGGGCATGCTAAGTGAAACTTTTATATTTTTAGCCTTAAATTAACTCTTCTGCAGTGCTTTACTACCCGCGTTGAAGTTGTGTCGAATGTTGAAGCACAAAATTAGTGACATTCCCTAACAAAAGGAAAGAAACCTCGTTATTGGTTAATTTTTTATGCTCAAAGACTGTTTTAATGAAATAACAACTATCATAGTAATGATTGGCTTTGGACCGCCAACCGATTGATCTAAACGTCGTTTAAACTACCCGCACATATCAGCTTTCACTGTCAGGGGGTCTAATAACAAGTAAACGCAAGAAACTGTCAGGATAATATCAGCTTGCCTAGACGGTTGCTGTCAAAGTAATCAACACGGATGCCACGATCACATCTGGGAATTAACAACAATGTACATGATGGAAGTCGAGTCGGTGCTAACGCTTAGCGTATTCGAGAAAAAAACTGTAGTTTTCATGTGACGACTCTTTTCAAAGTGACTAATGCCAGGTCAGTATTCAGGTCAACTTACGTGTAATTTGTCACGATTCTCGCTTTTATTCCGCATTTTTATTTGCAAAATTTTAACTTGTTTCCATCCAGCTTTGCGTGTAGCGTCAACTACTTGTTTCCTGTTTGATTGTCTTGACTGCAAACGTCTAGAAAACCTGGTGTTATCAGTTAAGAAAAATTCTTGTGTTGACTTTTACTACGCCCCTGACAGTGAAACTGATGAGTGTGGGTAGTTTTAATGACGTTTTCATCCATCGTTTGACGGCCCAATGCCAATAAAGGTTGTAATGTTTCTGTTTTGGTGGAGAATGCTCAGGAAACATGTAAAAGACAAACGCAGTTTCAACAATAACGGAAACATTGTCCCTTATCTCCCAAATTGTACGATGGAAGAATCCTTAATATATCAAAATACGGTTCACATTTTCCCGAGCTAATATACCCACGGTCTTCTGTACACACTAAAGACATTTGACCATCTCCGCATTACCAAAATCTAACGTTATAAATGATGATAGGCCTTAAGGGTTTAACATGCTGAATGTTTGCAGATCTAGAACTGCTGGAGCGATATAATAATTTTCAAGCGGCAGGTTGGCAAGAGCTTTATATCCGAAATATCCGAAAAGTCTGAAAATCGGGCACCCAGTAAGCAACTTACCTAGGTACATAACGGAGACATGTATTGAGTTCACCTGATAATTACCGAGCCACTTTTTTTACTAGATTTCAGTATACTTTTGGTCAACTGCAGATACTTCGTGTATTTGGGGACAATTAAAGGTTCAACCATGTGTGGGAGCGCCAGGTAATATGCGACTCGGGCCCAAACTATCGGAGTGAGGGGCTGGAAGTAGCGGGTCGTCAGAGCACCCAAAGAGCCTGAATTTTTCAGTGTAGGTGCTACCTCCACTGGGGAATCATATTGCTGTAAAGCCGTGCTATGAAGCTTGTCTTGCTAAGAATTAATTCAGTAAAGAGGTTGCTGCTTGTTGCTACCTTGGATTTAGAAGACAGAAATAGCAATAAATCCAAGATAAGATCATTCAGTAAACTGTGCATCAAACTTGTTTGACTGGCAGAGGGTAAACTTTATTCAGACACAATTGACAGAGCATGTAATGGATATACAAGTGAGTAGTGCTAATTTTGACTTCATTTAGCTAGTATGCAAATCAGACAGGAGGCTGGCTGTTTTTGACAGGGTGGAAATTGGCCTGCATTGTTAACAGTGCATAATTTTTTCGCTGGCCCTGGCTTTACAAGTCACAAAACCGAGAGTGTTAAACTAGATCGATTCATTGATTGAGTCATAATACAGCCTGGCTAAAAATCTATTAGGAGGCATATCGCGAAGATAAAGGAAACACATTTGTGGACAAAAATTAAACCAATCAATAAGAGAGTTTGAACTAATGTACAGGTGTGATTTTTGGTCTGCAGAAGAAGTAATGCAAATGAAAACATACAAAGATTTTTTGGCCGTCATATTGATTATTATTTGCATTTTAATGAACTCTGAATTCTGTTATGTAACTGTGTGCCGTCTTTGGCAAAGGCTATATTGAAAAGGGGTCAATATGGCCATTGCCGTCGATGTCAGTTTGTACATGACAAAAAATTTGATGAATAAAACGTGAGAGGGGACATATTGTATCCCGGAATGAGACGGAACTATTGCCTCGATCACATGAACTAACAAACCCTTACCCTAAAAAGTCTGTGATGGTCTTCATTTGTTTGATTTGTGTCGGGTGAAGCACTGTGGGAGCCATAAATTGGGAGTAAGCTGACCAAATTGTCGGAACAGAGCGAGCGAAGCAAGCGGAGCTCCGACAATTTGGTCAGCTAACCCAATTTTCGGCTGCCAATGTACTTCACCCGATACAAAAACTAAGCAGTCGGAGATTGTGACAGTGATTTGAAGAAGGTGCAAATGTATATTATTTTAACCTTATTAGTTAGTCACTGCCGCAATTACGGGGCGACTGTGTTTTGTGTACGGCGATTTTGACGCCATCAGTTTGTGGCTATACCACTTGTAAAATGGGGCTAAGTTTGCAAACATCATGACATTGACATCGCTTTTACATTATAAATTTGGCGAGACCTAGAAAATAGAAGAACACTGTAGTCTCATCATATAGCCATGCCCCTACTGGCCGAGTTTGCCTACTGGCTGAGTTCTCCCACTGGCCGAGCTCGCAACTGGCCGCATGGCATGGCCTCTTCTCTTCAAAACTTTGCTCTCGTCCCAGACCGTTAATAGTTTACCAGCGATTCACCGTCAGTCAGGTGTCCAGAAACCGGCCATATTTTGCAAGAACGTATTTAATGGCGTTTTCTAATGAGTTATTCGGCCGAAAGTACTTAGAAAAGGTAGCTTTTTCGTGCGCAGTCCAAATCAGGACCGATGTCACAGTGTACTCCTATGAGAGTCAGCAGAGCTGTAGTGGGAGGCCGTACTACGCCGGGAACACACAGCATCGTACGCAGGGCTGGTCTCAGTCTGTCCGCATGATTTCCGTTTGCACAGTTAGTAATAAAAGGCATGTTTCAACATTAAAATTACAGACAGGTGATTTTAAAATTTGCTGTGCGCTTGTGTTTACAACCGGGTGGATTGTTCGTAGCCTAGTGACAATGGCTGGTAGCCTATACATATTTTAGTTTTATTAAGCAGACAAGAAAAACAGCAATTTTTCAAGATTCTGCCCATAAAATGAATTTTCTTGTCATTTGATGTGAATACTTGCACACCTAATACCCAAAGGAAACAGGTATAATACTTGCACACCTCATACCAAAAGGAAACAGATATAAAGCCCCCCCCCCCCTAAAAAAAGGTTTCTGGTCCTTGACATTCAGCAAAAGTGATGCAGCGACGCAGTTTTTTCTTTCTTTTTTTTTAATTCTTAGGCTAACTCTGCTGGTTTGGCACTATTGCTGCAACAGTTATTGTCTTTTATCACTTGCTACATAACACTTCCCTTTTCTTCTTAACATGTTTGGACATGCAAACAGGGATATCAAGGATAGCTGTACTGATGAGTATGTAACCCCAAAAAGCCATGACGTGCAGGTCACAAGAAATGATATTTTTTTCGATTGCAAGCTTCATGCACTGCATTGCACATTGTGACCGACGGTACGAAGATCAAGTTTGCTGAATGAATTGAGAGAGAAAAACATAAATGAATATATATTGAACTTGTCGTTTCTTCCATTATGGAGTATTATGAAAATTTCGTTGAAAATAAATGACGGGACTGCTTCTGCTCCATCTACTCGAACGAAATTCGGTGTACGGTCGGGCTACGCATTATGTACAGGATAGGCAAGATAGCCTATCAACTTCGCG
Source organism: Ptychodera flava (assembly GCA_001465055.1). Classification (NCBI taxonomy): domain Eukaryota; kingdom Metazoa; phylum Hemichordata; class Enteropneusta; family Ptychoderidae; genus Ptychodera; species Ptychodera flava. The sequence continues at coordinate 34,657 of LD353350.1, forward strand.
TATCGTTGCCGTAATTGAAGATGCTCAGAAAGGAACAAATTATATCTTGAATACAGTACAAAAGTCTTACTTAGTAAATGTATAAGTATTTCCAAATAATATCGAACGTAACGGGTATCTAATCATAAGGACTGCCGTAGTACAATTACCGGCTAGATGCAATGCAATGGCGCTCAAGGCATGGTAGAAGTTCGAACACAAGAGAGATTCCGGCCTCATTGCAAAGTCGTCCCCGTGCGCAACCGGCCAACAGCAAACTAACCTCTTGGTCTGATTCTGTAGTTTACTTATTTTTTGTTAAGAATTCATGATACATATATCTGACTTTCACAACTGCACAATTTGCTTAGGCTGTAATCTAGAGACGTTCGGAGAGAGCTGTGGCGTACCTGAAAGCATGGACGTGATTCGGTCCATGCGTAAGGCAGGCCCCAAACAACGTTCTGGCTATCGACACCATGATCGTGTCGGTAAGCAAGAAAAAGCACCTTATCGACACGATCACAATTGAATTGCATACATCGCTTGCTAAAATCCTATCGCCGTTTCGTAATAAACAACCAATGAGATCGTGTTCGCGGTCTCAATATTTCACGTTTTCGAGACTCAAACTGCCCCCCCCCCCAATGAATTAGAGAATATAACAAACAAAATTGCCGCTTCAAACATACAACAATACTTCTTTTACCCCCAAAACGGAGTCAGCGTGGACTCTCTGTTGTGTCGCCCAACAAAATGAACGCAGCCACTGACGTATTTTACAGAGAAAACACACAAACAATGTAGCAAATGTCATGTAATGTTTTTTTTTTGAAAATGCGTCCCGGCGCTACCAGGACTATTTTGAACGTCACGGTGTTGGATGTTAGATAAATATATCCATCTTAGAACAAAAAAACTATTGAAAAAAGTTATATTTCAATATTTCAATGATTTTATCAAACTGATCAGAAACTGAAGCGAGGGTTTTCCGTCTTTGGAAAAACAATTCACGCTAAACACGGATAGAGTCCATGGAAACACTAAAATTTAAAACAAGAACGGGCAAGTAAAGAAAATGTCAACAACTTCGTACGCTATGGCAATACTAGTCGTGTTCCTTGCCTTTCAAGGTGTTTGTGGATACGATGGTGGCGGCTCTTTGAGAATAGGTGGGATCCATTCGTCGGTACGGATTCTAGTTGCTGATGTGTTCGGCGCGAGAGGGGTCAAAGCGTCGGTCACAGTCGGTGACAGTGTGCTCGCTATTGTTGGAATTTCATATGGACGTTGATAATAGACGTACGGTGATGAAGGTTGTATCGAATAATATGGATATATTTGAGCATGTAATTTTTCCTGGGAAATGGGTTCTTTTCGTCGCTATGAGTTCTGCAGGGAATAGTCAACTCAGAACGAACCGGGTAACCCCAGAATGACTGTAACGGTTGACCAGTTATTTCATTTTAGAGTTTCTCGATGGATAATTCGTCTGTAAAGAAGTTCTGCACAAGTAACTATTTGTTACAAAAAGGATACAAATTGAAATTTTTTGTTTGATTTGTTTGATTGATTGAATAGGCGGTGTGCCTTTGATGACGTTTAGTTTGGACGTTCTGTCTGAAAAAAACGTCAGTGGCTGCGTTTATTTTGTTGCGTGGCACAAGACAGAATCCAAGCTGACTCCGTTTTGGCTATATTTATAAAGCTTGTTGTCTCCCCTTTGAACACAGCTTCTACTGTAGCGTATGGGGATGGGGCATGCGAGGTGTGCGGATAAATGTTCCCCCTCCCCCCACAGCAAGTGTGTTTGAATTCCACTCTGGACGAACAATTTTTTTTCTTCTTCTCTTTCATTCTGTCCGTTATTTTGTAATTTTTCTCTTCTCTCCCCCTCTTTTCTCCCAATTTTTTCTCTTTTCTCGCTACATTCATTGCATTTTGACAATCTCCGCTGATCTTTGATGGCGATTCAGAACTTTAAAATTACAAAGAATCATGTCTTCGGATATAAGGAAGACAAGTTCGCCGATACACACTACAGTAGATTTGCTTTCCCGTTGAGGCATTAACATTACGGTGTTTTGCAGTGTTTGGTGATCGTAAAAAAAAACAAAGGCTCATGATCATGTCGATTATAAGATTTCGCGCTTATTTGCACGATCATCAAATAAGCAAATAAGCGGAAAACGCTTCATATATACAAGATCATCGTGTCAATAAGTAAGAAAAAATGCGTATTTGCCTCTTTCATTGTTGTTTCTAAATTTCGCTGAGACATCAGCCGTTAGTATAATAGTCCTGGTCGTTTTGACTCAGGTGTACACATCTCTTTAGGGAGCCATCGTTACTTACGGCCTGGGGTCGGAGGAATTACATTAGAAACTCCGAAATTTTGAGTCACACCCCGGCCAGCCATGATGAATTTGAGTAACCCCCTCCCTAACACAAAAATTTAGGCTAATCTGAGCCCATGTGACACAATTACAAAACTCACCTAAAAACAGACTCTCGCCATATAGTATTGTTTAATTTGGATGGGTAGCGTGTCATTATGGTATGGTTAAATGTCCAAATGGTTGTTGAACTCAAGTCAATTAAAATATATATTTCTGTGATAATACAAAGGATGAATTCACAACAGTTCAGTTTTGTCCTAGATTCTGTGCACTAATAATGATATCTGTTGAAAACATTTCTCCGTGACCCAGCCTCTCCTTCCACCTCAGGTCACAACTGTAGAAAACTGCTGTGTGACTTCATCATCACTAATGTCGATCCTCATCTTCACTGTCGCTGGTGCCATCGAGTACATGAGCAACGGTGCAGCTACCTGCAGTTTTTTGCCCGGTTTCATGTATTTCACATTTATTCTTCTGTTAAAATATTTACTTGCTTTTTATTTAACATGTATCAGAGTAAAATATATATATTATCAGATAGTCACTATGTCATTGAGGACAAAGTAAGACAAAGAAGAAACACTTTGAGCACCCCCTTGTAGCTTTCAATTTTGAATGACCCCCAGGTCGCAAATACTGACGGTTCCTTACTTTCTGCCAAATGCCATCGCGTTCACTTGCATTCGATGGCCTGCCATGCATTGCCAAATATGTTGCTTCGATTTCGCAATCACCTTGCCGCTGAAGCGACAATCAGCTGCATTTTATTACTCCAAGTTAATCAATTTTGATAGTTTTTTTGCCTACAGAAGTGAGCCAAGTGTATACAGTGTCGTCTTGATTTTACATCGGTACCGGGAGTTCCTGTGTGACCTACTAGTGCAGGGTGCGCATCGGCCACTGCCAACTGCAGTTTGAATAATCCGTATATAACGCACACACTGTACCAGAATAGAATGTCAGCCTTCTCTTCCAAAGTTCCGTATCCTCTGAAACACAGTAGCAGTACGTATTTGAACGGAGAGAACAAAATAAAATCATTCGCAGGTCATTCAGCCAGCGACCGTGGACGGATTGCCCGGGCAGTGCGCGGCATGGCCCCAGGAATCTTTTGGGACTGTTGGCTGATGAGAGCCTCTTATTATACAACATTAAACTATCCTAAGGTCTTAAAATATGTTTAAAACATTTCCTTTTATCGTTTCCTAGGAATGTTCCTTGTTTTAACTTAATTGCGTTACGATATTAATCAATTACCATATTGTCGTTTTCTGAAACCGTACGATGACGAGAGCTATACTTGCGTATGAGCGATCACTCGTGCGAGGCATGCTGCAAGACGTATCTGCGAGTTGTCAACAAACCCGCGCGGCAATCCAACTCGATCGGGCAATATTAAGCGTTTGTTTGTCACTACAGGAGCACAAATTTGGCTTTTTTCTTAACTGAACAACATTTCACGAAGGATAAAAGGGAATAACATGTAATTTCGAACATAAGAAATGTTAAAAGTTAGAAATACTGGGGCTTTAAGGACAGGAAGAAAAAATAAAATAAAAATAATCAACTGATGTGCTGATGGAGCGTGTTAGTTGACGTAAACTCACTTGTTGTCGACGTAAAACTCAGAGGTCAAAGCTAATTTCGCCCCCTTAGTATGCTAGTAAAAATTGTCACCACAATTTTTGTGACGACATTTGACGTAGGCATGACGCTGTGTGACGTAGGGGTCTTTTCTGTGTCATAAGTAGAAACTAATGAACCAGAGCTTAGGGAGTTCAGTACTTGAAGAATTCAGTAACTGGGTTCAGAAATCGCTAACCATTTGAAGGATTCAGTGAGTGGGTTCAGAAATCGCTAACCACATGAAGGATTCAGTGAACGGGTTCAGAAATCGCCAAGCAGAATGTGGATGACCAGTGGAAAAATTCGGCAAGTGTTGTAGGATACGCGCCATAGACAGCCCATATTATGCAAGATATTCCCTGTTGTCGCTCAACTTGTCAAGTGAAAACATAACCAGCCAAACTCAAAAGATAGTGGCGCGAAATAGAAAAGTTTTACCCCCCAAAGCAAATCTGTTATACCACGCCTCCAATTTTGACCTCAAAATTTCACGATCAACCCATTCAGATTTCTCAGACGTTGTTCAGACATTGTGGCCCTGTCGACTGGCGCGACCGGCGGCCACTCTGTCGTTCGTCTTTGTAAAATTGTCAGATTGTGAGACGATGAACAGGATTTACCCGAACACACAACGTGAACAGAACACCGATAGGAGCGGGAGAAACAACCAGAAGCATGGCTTGGAAATATTGACTCGGACTTTGTGAAATATGCAAGAACTGGAAATCAAAGAATCGGATTTTGTTTTGGTATTGGCCAGTAAAAAAAATAACATATTCATCACAGTAAGCAATTTTCTCATCGATGAATTTTTCATAGGCTACTACTGGAGTCAGTTTTTTACTAATAAAGTCCATTCCCCATTAGGCCAACGGCTTCTCAGACCTCAGGCGACGTCACTGGTTTAGACATCTTCACTATCGCCATATTCGTCGACTTTATTTTCTTCGACAGATATTTTACGCTTCACACGATACAAAGCATTGCCATAAATGTCGTAACCCACGATCGCTGAAACGGAACTTTTCGCCACCTCTGTGAATGTCGAGAAATTCCCCAGTCACTTGATCCCCACCACCCAGTAAGATTTCCATCCATGACAATCGAATCCTGTAACTCGGGCAAGATTGCCTTCCCACTCCTATATCTCCGTTTGAATTAGTGAAGATGTATTCAGCCGTTTATGGTGTGACATGACGAATGTAACCAGTAGACTTGGTTCAACTCGGTGAATTTTCAAAAAATAAAATGATTTGCAAAAGTTTCCCGCGTAAAATTTGGCAGCCCAGGTCATATTTTCCTAGTGATTGAACGCGTTTTTATTGAGTCTGTGCAGTAGTTAGTTTGTGTCGAGTAAAACTCCCCTGTATCGCGTCCACCCTACTCAACGCGTTCATGTCATCCTACTCACACGTTTCACATGAAAACAGAACACAAACCATTGCATTCCAGACGTTCACCCAATTCGCGCACTTGAACCAAGTCTAGTAAACCAGTCAGTAAATCGAGAGAAAAGCTGTGCACAAACACGCTTCAAACACAGTGTAAGTGTGCGGTGGTAGGCGTTTGGAAGGTAGGCGTGGTTTTATCATTTTGGTCTTGGCAGTCAAACATTTCTGTTTCGCGCGTCAATATTTTGTATTTGGCGGGTTCGTGTTTTCGGTTGACAAGTCTCACTGACAGCTGGGAAAAGTTGCGGTCAGACGTGCTGGCGGCAGGGCCTTTGTTTTTACGTTTTGAATACGTTAGTGATTTCAGCACTACTGTGTCCAGCTGGATTTGACAGCAACTGATGTAGCGCGTTCCAAAGTGACGGACCGGACATGACACGCCAAGTACTGACTGAATGTTATATCCCAGTCTTTGGTAGTCCGTGTGGGCTACCATTTCATGGATTTTGGGTGCCCAGGGAAAATTGGTACTGTGTGGACGCGGGACTACCGCTAATTTCAAGCCCTGTATATAATTGTCTGTCTGCAAATGTCGACGTGTTCTATGTAACTTTGAAAACATATCGTATGTAGGTACACTTACCGCCACTGTCAGAAGCGAAAGACACCGTAGCCGGGACTCAACAACTGCATCTGGTTCTTTCACAATGTTTGTCGTATTTTAGTGCAGTGATAGCACATGACCTAGTCATGTGGTTGTCAGCCAATTACACTTGAATATGCCAAAGCAACGGACAATCGCATTTCAAGGAAAAACTGCCCACGCCATGTCAATCACACTCTGGCGAGTTGATCATCAGATCTCGGTAGGGTTTGATACTCTGCCATAATGTGGAAATAAGGCGGTCGAGTATTCATGCTATGATATGAAAATCTCCAAAAATGGTCAGCATCTCGTCATGAAACGAGTGATGTCATTCTGGCCAATTATATATCAAATGGAATTCCCAGAATGCATTTGTCCAAGCTTCCATATTTTTTTCACTTTTCTCCAACGAACGACGCAATAATGCACTAAGCGTACAGCGAAAATAGTGTATAGTATAGTAATACATGCACCTAATTCAGGGCAATTTTGTTATTGGATTATACGAGATTGTCTGTCGCACAGGGATATGACAAAATAGTCCAACTGTCGCGAAACTATTTATTGTGCTTTTATTTTTGAAGCCAAATCTTATCTAAAGAAAGCTAGTTTAGAAACGTGATGATTTGATTACAAAGAAACGATAAACATGAGCTGTAACCAGCAAAATTTGTGGGAAAACGAGAGAAGTCTTCCGTAGGGCTATTGATAATTGCAATGTGTATGACCAACGAAACTAATTTTGTCTCCGACAATATGTGTCTTATTGATACGAACACTGACGTTTATTGGCAGGAAGGCGATATTGCATCTAACTTCCTTTGTGACTTGCCGAAAACACGCTCGGTAAACTGCTGCACCAAATTTCATCATGATGAGTCATTGATTCATGTTGAACTTTTACTTCGAGATTAAAAAGTCGATCCTTCACATTCGTCCCTACATTACTGTTTCTTATTATCAGTTTGTGACAAGCTAAAGGCCAAAGTCCCTTCGTCTTCAAATTCCAAGGACAAAGGTTTCTATTTGTTCTGTTTTAAATGTCAGACCTTCATCCTTTTTGATTGCAATTTTTTATAAAAAAGTATTATCTAAACCAATTAACCCCTTATTTAAAGATCTAATTCAAGACTGTTTTAACCCCAAACAAATATCAAAGCCCTCCTTCACAAATGAAGTTCGGGATAGGCAATGTGTACACAAAATATTTCAACATTTTGGCAATGAACTGTAATACCATTTAAAACTATCGGGCCTTCTGTTACCATTGATTTTTCTAACCGACAGGTTGCATCAAGCAGTGTTGACTGTTGCATGATATTGAATGCGGCTTTTTCATCTGTACTTTGAATTTTCTTACACTCGCGGGTTCAGAGACTGGCGTCAGAAAATACGGCACTCTGCCAAAGGGTGCTGTGTTCATTGAGCACTAATCTATGTGCTGCAAACTCAACTTTTGAACTGTAGGGTGTATATCAACAGCGTGACACAACTTATACTATCAGCTGCGCACAAATCTCAATTAGGACTACAACTTATGTTAGAGTCTAGCTAGCTAACACATTACAAGACGCCGCCATTTTGGCATGTACACCTCTGCCACGATAAGAATGCACCACTGCGATGATTACTTTTTGATCGTAACCATGTAACCAAAGTACGTACCACAGACACATGTCTAAAGATTGTTCTCCATTTCCTGAGGTCAAAGCTCTCTTTTGGCTTACAAAAGCAAACTGAATCTATCAAAGAGGGGATAAACTCACTTTAAGCTCGCTAGATTCGTGTTGTCCGTGAACAACATGTTTGTGAACAGTTCTTGCACAGACAAATAGAAAGACAGACCAGCAACGCAGCACGCCTTTTGATTCATGGTCGTCTCGATTAACTATGGCCTTTTCGTTTTAAAATGAGCTTCACAGGGGTAGACTTTTTGGAGACTTCGTTCATGGTTGATAATTTTTACGAGATTATGCTAAAAGTAGGACGAGATGGCATGTCCCCTGTCGTATAGCAACCATACTTACTTTGTGTGCTCTAAGGGCAGAAACACTGCTTCACGCCGATCAATACATAACACGCCATCAGTTTCATAAACTTCCTTCCATTCGTAGCCAAATTAGTTTACTGCATCCAGTAGACAGGAAACTGTCGAGACGACAGCTGGCAATTTTCTCCATCGAACGACAGAAAACCACAACAAATATAGTTGTACACGTGAGGTTATGTATCGTCTTAAATATTGATAACAATAACCGAATTTTTGAGAGACTTTTAATCGAAACTAAACCACATTTGAACTATCCAGTTAGTTTAGAAACATTATGGTTTGCATATTAAGAATGAGCACATTCGAAATTATTTGTAGCTCAGTTACCCGTCATGTGGGTAGAGCAGATCCATTAGACTTCTCCAGAACGGGAGGGAATCCGTACACAGACAAGTTTATTTCTGATCATGAATTCAACGTGCGCAATCAAGAGCGCGAATATGTTGATAATTGCATTATAAACAAGGTAAATAATCTGTAGTATACATTAAAACGAGGGGAAAATATTTAAAAACTCTGAAGTGTTATTCTTTACTTTTTAGCGTTTTAGTTTAAGCCATAGAATGGAAATGCTATTTTCACTGTTTACAAGCAAGGCGATGACCACTGCCATGTGTGATCGGCCAAAGAACCAGGCTAATTAAAGTATTGAGTCAACTTGTTTGATTGCTGATGACTTCATTGTTGAGTACCATATGTTGTGATTTGGAACCAAATCAAGAAATGTCCGAACTGACTTGGTAAATAATCCAACAAAGCGCATGCGTACTACAAACGCAAAGTGCTTTTATCATTCGATGAATATCTTGGCCCCGTTTTCTTCTTGAACGTGTATTGCATCGCTTTCCGTGATTACAATCACACAAAAATAAAATATCCTGACAGTATTCACCACTTCTACTTCTTTCTCCTCTATTGAGAGAAAGAGTATATTATCCTTTAATGGCTGTCTTTAGTCCCTGTGTGTGCTTTCCTAACACAATCCCTCGAATAGGTGTTTGAAAGGTTTGAACCCATGAGCAAGAGTACCAGTACAAACTAGTGTGCTGACTGGTTACATGATGTAAATGAAAGACTTTATATGAATCATACGCTAAATCACACAACACGATCCGTCCCTTGAGAAAAAAAATGACCGATCAAAATAGCAATCGAAACATTTTACATTAAGGACACAAAAGTTAACAGCTTTTCTCATCCTGGAAAGATTGACAACGTCAGTCTTTATTATGTTCACTTAAAAACCTGGTAATGTAAAATAGCGTGTATTTTGCAATGCATGAAATATAACATTTATTATCTGCATGATCTCATGAACATTATCTAAGGTCTGAATAGTTGTAAAAGTCATCATGAACGACGATAACAGACAACGGTGTGAATGAAAATAACCCACAAAGAAACAACGACATACTCCTGACTTGTAATGCGACTTTTAACGGTCAGTAATTGTAATACTTTGATATGTTTTGGTACGTATTTTATTTTGATATAGACCAGTGAATTCGACCTTAAACAGTAACGTCCAACATTACACGAAAACTGATTGTGTTGATAAGGTGAAAATTTGGAATTTCTCTACGAATTAAGATGAGAAGAAATATAGTTTTTGTTTAAAATTAAACAATTGATGGAAATACATAATATTATAACAACAATTCCTGCTTAGAGACCTTAAATTTGAAATACAAGTTGGGCTTTGAATTTTTAGGCAATACAGCGCATCTGTGTATATACACAGAAATGAGATTACTTTTCTAAGAAGAAGAAAAAACAACTGCAATTGACAAAACAGTTGGAGACATTCTCAATACCCACCCTTAGCGTTGTAAAATACATTCTGTGATATCGTCCAATCGTTCCGTGGTTATCAGTTTGAAGTAGTTAGAATTGACAACGACTTTGATCTATATAATAACCTAACACAAAATACTCTGACCTTTGATCGTGCTTGACTATACAATTATACGCGAAATCGGTGCTCGCGAAGCCAAAGGGTATGAAGGCAAGTTAAAAGAGATAGTGTAAGGCTTTTAGTTGATTATTGGCAAGACTTGAATGGGAAAAATCGAAAAAGTTATATTTCGCGGAGTGATCTTGCATCAGTTTGAGGGATAATCAAAGACTGACCGAAATTTCCATGACGTGACTAAAAGTTTCGGTTGTAATATTAAGATATTTTTGTAAAGATTAACAGCTGTCAGACGGTAATCACAGGAGATCACCAAAGAATGTGTTTTATAAACCACCGACGACCGTGACCTTAAGTAGAGATACTACTCATAGAAGTTGTACCATGTAATGGGAGTGCTACTCAAGCAATAAATTACGACGACTAGAGCATATATATGTGCTTTTCGCTGTCTATTCAGGCCCGACGGTCTACACCAGGATATACCAGATTCCATGTAGCCCCCTAGGCGACATGGCATTTCCATTTAACACCCCAATCTCAGTACTAAAACTTTATATCGTTAAAATTGGAATAATACTCAGTTGCCTCACATTTACATGATTGAGTCCGTAAGTTGAGCATTGACTGTTACTGTTTTAAAGTGTATATCTCACCTATTTTAATTTTGTATGTCTGAACTTAGTCAAATTGCATGAAACAATATTCATTATTTCGAAAAATCAATAACGCTGTAGTTGCAACCATTTCTATAGTAGTGTATTTCACTGTTAAAGGTGTGAAACATTCACCCTCTCAGGAAACGTCCGAGTTCAGATTCGCTGCGTATTGGTCACGTGGCATGACTTCAGAATTGGCTAACCTGTAAGAGCAATCCCTTGAGAGTAAAAGTCAACGCATTTGGTACCAACTTATCTCAGGTATGTAGTACGCTATAATGAAAAGATGCGCGGTTTTGGGCTGCAACAAACAAACCTGGATGGTTTTAGTCTACATTTGTGGTGTTAATTTGGTGCGGACCTAGAAATATTTCCATGAGAGCATGGCCTAATTGTGTACTGTACAGGAGTACCATGACCGGACATGCAGCCGACCCACCCAGGATATTCTATGAAAAGTACGCAAGTCTTTCATAATTAATAGCTCCTAAACCGTACCACTTTAAAAACTGCACTACGTTATAACCCCTAAAATACTACAGCTGTAAATCTTTTCATCCACCGCACTCACACCGGACGTTAGAGTCTACGGCTAGAACACTAGGATAAATTAGTATTGAAAGGCTCGCCGCCTCAATTAATAAACTGCATTGTCTAAAGTTTTCACTTTTCCCCAGGCTCTATATAAAGTCGTTTAGGTCTGCTATTCGCATTATTAATTACAAAACTGACAGTAGTAAGTCAAATATATACAGAACCAAGCAAGGGCGAATTCACCATTTGGCAAGGTCCAGAGTGTAGTATGCAGCACTGCTCCGAGGGCCCGATGAGACAACCGGCAATTTTCAATCAACATTCCGATGTACTGCATCCTGTTAGTTTCAGGCTTTTCACTGGCCCAAAGTTTGTTGGCATATAAATATACAAACAGAAGAAATTGAAAGAATTTCAATAAAATCATTCGACTGTAACGTTTATGGGGAGGTGACATTAAAGTAATTTACTCAGGTAGGCCCATATGTCGATTTGGGAGGGGGTGTCAAAGCAATGGTCTTGGCCAGCTGTAACTGGTTCCGTGCGCCGAGACTAAAAAGCCAAGCGACCGGGGTTCGCCTGACATCTCGGTTGTTTTTATTTACGTACTGCAGGAAAGCACAGGATCAATGCCACAACAGTAAGGCCAGATAAAAGTAATATGCTTGTGCGACATTTATCGAGGGTAAATGGTATTGTCAGTTACGTGGTAGCGTGTCGGGGCCGGCAAGGCTGGTATTCCAATGTTGAAGGGATGTACAGACGATTTGGAGCGGCAAGTACTATAATCTATGATGCTACTTGATTACACTAAGCACTAAGCAACGTACATATAGTGATGCTAAGCTGGAGACTGACTTGAGTACACGTGGGTCAAGACAGATATACATGCCCTCATAAATAGCAATGGCAGCTCATGAATGATAATGACATGACACTATGTCTGTGATATAACCGAGGTATTATGACAGAACTCCATGGCCTGTGAGTGCAAGCGCGCCGTACTAGCAATATTTGCACAATTGCTGCGGTGTTTTCGGCGGCAGTCCTTTCACTGGCTTCGCTCGTGAAAGGACAGCCGAATACACCGCAGCACGAGTGCAAATACCGCTAGTACGGTGTGTTTGCACTTACAGGCCATGGGGTTCTGTTATTATTACATATGTTCTATCTTTTATTTGCATCATATATCGAGAGAATCATCGATTAAGTCGTGCGTACTACTTGTCTGTCAAAACTCCAGGGCGACCCTGCGGAGTTATATAACATTGACATCACTGTAATGAGGCATCAAATCAGCTTTCACTTTTCATTGGTCATTGCCGCCGCACCCTCTATTTTGATTGGCTAAACTATTGTTTACTTGTTTATCAAGGATGGCGTAAGAAGAAGTCGGAGGGCTTGAACTCAGCTTGCG
>LD353350.1:54325-86636 GCA_001465055.1 Ptychodera flava
GTTCAATATTAGTATTTGCTCTTTGACCATGAGGCTTGTTCAACAAAAATTAAACACATGGCACACACTCATGAAGTTCAGGTTTACATATCGTAGATAAAAACTCAAGGCAGTGACATAAATCGTCTGGTTTTTCTCTCAAAGCTATGTATGAATATCCAAGAGCAGTGTTGTCGCTGTGGCCGATCCCACGCAAAGTTACAGAGGAATGCAAATCTAGCTCGAGTTACAATTGATGCCATTACATTTTCGAATTTACAAGTGAAGTTACACAAGGCACAAACTGAAGGCTATCCTGTCGTAATGGGTACGTGCTTCTGCCTCACTATGACAAGAAGTTAAAAAGTCGAGCAGTTGATACATTTAACTTCAGATCCAACAAGGTGATAGATGCTGGATTTCCGAAGTCAAACTTTGTAGCAGAGATTAATGAAGATTTTTGGTTTATGGACAGTTGTTTACTAGACTCGGTCACTCATTGACTCTGCATACAATTCGCTTTGTTTGTCGAAAGTATGTTGTCTATGAACGTAATGTTACTACACTCATGCAGGAATTATTTTATTCTCCCAAGCGGAATGTACCACCTTATTTGTAAAATGTCCAAGCTGACCATAGAGACGTAAGGGGCAAATATCAAACATTTGAATTGTGTTCACTTGAACACTACGAGATGCATCGTGGGCCCAGCTCCGCCAATACATGGCTGTGCAATTACACTACCCCTTCTTAAAGTGTTTGTACAGTTTCTTGTTCTCTTCACTATATGTCTCTTTGATGACATATACTAAGCCTGTGCATGTGTAAACTGAGCTGTTTCTGTTGACAAGACAATTCTGGTCCGGACTAGAATTCAATTGTAAACAAAAACAGTGCCTTGTACACAAATGGAGATGCCAAGTTAATCATTGCGTTTTTCAGCGTGCTTCTGAGAAAAGGAACAAGAACTTGCAAATCACATACGAAACAAACATATTTGTACAAAAAATTCGTCACAAGTTACAGTACCCTTTGAGAAAGAAAGCTCCTGAGAGTTAGATTTTGATAAGTATTGACACGATGTCTTGAGATTGACTCATTTAAAAGGTAGTACGCGCCTTGGAAATGAAAGACTTAAACTTTTTCTCAAACTTTCCTTAAGCAAACTTTCAACCATTCTCTTTCAAAATCAAGTGTGAGCCTATTATCATCCTGGCCTGACTTGGTAAAAAACGTAACAAAATACTGCAAAACTTGCAATCGTTGTATGCTGGCCAAGGAACCTATGCCTAAAGTGAAACTTCGCATGGCTAATTTATTAGTTTTCAACCCCCAGGACATTCTCGCCATGGACTTTACAGTGCTTGTCCCTTCATCAGATGGGAAGGAGAATGTATTGATTCTGACTGATGTTTTTACCAAGTATACTCCAGCCATTGTAACAAGAGATCAGCGGGCCCGTATCCATGTAGTGTCTCTGTTTCGGAAAGAAGACAGAGTAACTCGTTTGTAATTAAATATGCCTGACTGAAACGTTCATTTAATGTAATGGTTATTATGTGTGGCATAGCCGTTCGACTTGTGATGCAAGGTTCAGGTCAAGGTCAACATTTTTTTTGCTATTTGTACTTCTGTGTTTTTTTTTGTTTTTAAGTTGGTGCTGTGATATGATTTTCTTTTGTCTAATCGACCTTCATGAAAAGAGGTGTTTCACGTGTGGAGTTATCTACTTAAAGATTAATAATAATAATAACATTAAAAATGAAAAATTGACAAATAAAACTGCCTGTCGTACACCACATTTCGATATTCGATTTATTCGAAGTATATTGTAAAGCGATGATCTTTGCATCTGCTCACTTATTTCATGCGAACAATGCATGGTGCTGGATTTCGAGCCAATACGCATTTAGTTCTCCAATATCATCATCAAATATAAGCTGGCCGCGTAATGCACGGCAAACTGGCATTACATGTAAAATCCGATGTTGGATATGCCAACTCTAAAACGACAATCATGGAAAGAAATATGACGGTATTTGAGAATTGCTTCTTCGATTTCAACATTAAAATTCGGTTGGCCTGAAAATGCCACAGATTCATTCTGCACCAGGTTTGTGAAAAGTATACCTAGTAACAAGTAATTCATATCAAATATTTACATCTAGGCACCCCGTACATATTCAAGTAGATGCAAAAGTTATTTACACTGAATTTGTAAACTTGGTATTCCTGGATACATAAGTATATTTCTGGTATCAATGGTACACCATATGATTAAACAAAAGTTCATCTAATCTATTGTTCCATTCATGAATTTAGTATCTAAAGTAACAAACTAAGCCGTTTGCGACATTTTTCTCGAAACTTTTACGACTCATGTAGTCGTATGAAAGCCGAGTAGCGAAGAGAAGTACGGTTTATTGCACGACGCAGAATAATGCGTATACTCTGTATTCTTCCGCCATCCATCCATCCATCCATGCATCCATCCGCCAAAGCTTCACGTGCTTTACAGCTCAAACGTAAATCATAATCAATCACAAAATAAAGTGGAGCACTTGTGGACCAAGTGGATCATCATGGATCATCTTCCCTGGTGATAACCAAATCAAGAGTGTGACCCTTAAAATGTGTTGGACCAATCACCTGTTGAACCAACCCCATAGATTCCAATAGATCGATAAACTTTCCAGAATCTGTATCACCGGGGTTGTCGACATGGATGTTGAAATCCCCGACAACAATCGACCTCCCTTGGGAGTGAATAACACTCTCCAACAAGTTGGCCAATTCGCACAGGAAGTAGTTGATATTCACTTTCGGTGGTCGATAAATAACAATTAGTCGAATCACAGCTGATGAAGTGATGGTGTTACCATCGATGACTTCGAAGATTGAAAAGCCGCATTCTTATTTGTTGTAAACGTTAAATTAGATTAAAAAATTAGCTATGACAGCTGTACCTCCACCTTTCTGTTTTCAACGTGGTACCTGATATATGTAAGTGCTGATGAAAACTATGCTGCTATAGAATTATCAGTTTCCTTGAACCAGGTTTCAATCAATACGAATACGTCAGTCTTGTTTTGTCTGATAGAAGTGGAGACAGATTGTAACTTCTTATCTACAGAGCATGCATTCCATAAGGTAAACTGAATGTTTCGAGCTTTTAATGTTACAGATTCTCTATTCACAGTGATGAGGTTTGATGGACTCCTTGTGCGCACACAAAGTTGACGTTTAAAAGTGTCCACCACTGTACTTATGCCTTTCTTTTCAGTATGTACGGGAGTGCAGAGTTTGGCTTTGTAATGGTAAGAATTCCTGAGTTGAATTGGTCTACCAAAAAGAAGATTCTTGCGAACACCTGCTCTATTCCCTCTGTGAATCAACGGTCTGGTATGCAGACTACATGACTTGATAACTTTCCAGACAGCAGCTGGTGACTTCTCATTGGATGGTTGCTTCCCAATCAGGTGCAGAAGGTTTCTGATGTACTGCATAATCATGATTACCATATGAATACAAGTCCAGGAACAATAGAGTGTTGGCGCTGGATGTGGGTGTAGAGACGCTTGCAAGCAAAAAACTTACAAGTCATACAAAAGCAGCAAAAGTAGGCCACTTCTGAAATTTCCACCGAGAACCACTGAGACACTGAGAGTTCACGAAGACCACACTGTGCACAGAAAAGCTTGTACGTCGTTATAGATGACGAAATAGAACAAAACTGAGGAGCTCATCCAGCCTTCTGCGGTCTACCACTGACACACACAAAATGGCTTTGGCTGTCACAGCACATGGGTGTTGTAAGCACTCATGATTGACCAGACGATCATAGTGTATTTGTAGTTATGGATTTTAGACTTAATACCTAGAGTTTGCTTTATCACCATTTGTATAATATATTCACCACGAACATTTGTGAAAATCGCTAATAACGAGCACTATTTGTGGGGGGATATAAGAGCGTGACGGCATCACATTTTAATAAACCATGTTAACACAGTTTTAATTGTCCCAGATACAGCTATTGTTCTACCGCTGCTACTGAATACTTTGAGATGCATGTATGTAAATTGTTCATTACAATTCTTCATTTTGTATCTTGTTTTTAGACATCTCGCACATCTCGATTAAAATCCTCTCTCCAGTGTGAGCTTTTGTAGCAACGATTTAAATTTACTTCATGTCTTGTAATTTTTAGTCAAGCATCACTTTATTGTTGTTGTAACACTTTGTCATTAGCGCCTTTGAGCAGCCACTTACAGACAAGTCACATGGAGAGATAGATTAATTTGTCTTGTCTGAAACAAATATTTATTAGTGAAAGGTTATTGGTATGCAATAATGGAAATATTTCAGACCTATTAATACATTGACTAGGGTCTTCTCTAATAATCTGTCTCGCCTACCCAGATAATTTCTGCAGAACAAATACCTGGCATTTTGATATCCTTTTCTTTACCTCAAGCAGATCCGACAAATTTACCTGCACTGTTTCTGACATTGTTCAGAATATTAAATTTAAAATTAGATACATTGCCGTTGCAAGTTAATTCCATCACTAGTGAATCATGTAAGTGCACTTTCAGTTGATTTTCAAACGATACAGGAGATTTTTGCTGGCACTAAACGTAAAGTAATTTGTCCATTCAGGTGCTTGATTGTAAGAGATTATCAAAATATAAGCCTCCGGACATGTGCTTCTATGCCGCGATGTAATCTCATCTGGCTCGGACAATGCGGAAGCAATATCCAACCACAAGAATGTGGACGAACTTAGCTTTTGCAACAAAAAGGTAGACTGACTGTTGAGAAGTCCAAAGCTTGACAGAGAATCCACTTTCTATATTACATTTTGGAGACAAATGTCTCACAACAAAGTGATAAAGGTCATCCTAATCTGCACCACTTGAAAACAGAGGCTTCGCAAGTTTTCCTAGGCGTTATCCCGTGGCGACATATCGGAATATAGATCCATGCTAAACGAAAAGTAAGGCAGCCTGATTGTTTTGGTATAGTGAGACAAATAGTATGCGTTATTTAAACTGTTCTGAGGCATATCATGTACCACAAAATTAACCAAAAGAACGCATTAAATAATTATAAGTAAAAAATACATATTTCCATTCCCCCAAGTTTACAAGATTTAAGATTACTGAGGACAATACAAGTCCGTTCAATAATATGCAAGTTCTTGTCTTGTACAAACTACGTATGTTGAGTTGATCGAGGACTCTAGACTTAAGTGTTGGAGATTAAAGATTATATTGTTATATGTACAGTTGAGCCACCCAAGAGAAATAAGATGCATCAAAGATTGGTGTTTGACACATCTTCAGGAGTAACACGTTGACGAACACATATGGAATTTGGTACACCTGATGATGTGATCGCACCTTTATTAACAATAGACTGAGAGAGCGGGGTGGCAGTATAGTAGCAAGGAGGAGAGACTTAAGTGTAAAATGTTTCGAAGAATGCTTTTGAAATAGTTCTCCTCGTGATCGACTCTTCTGTACAAAATCAAAGTCAGGGGCAGTTGATGTACATTCTTTTATTAATTTTTACGGGCTCAGTCGTTGATTTACATGATGTCAAATGGAGTATATTAGAGGACGAAATTTCATCGCCACAAGCTAGAGAGAAAGTAAAAGTGGATATCTATGTTCAGAAAATGGGCTATCGGTGATGCATACTACCGACCCATATAAAGGTTTCTTCTATGAAGGTTTATAAATCTATTTTGAAATATTTTTATCCAAAATCTCATCTAATGTTTTATAATTAATGACTCGAATAAAAATATTATCGATCAGAGCTTGACGTGATCCATCTTAACATAATTCAATACGCTCATTAATTTAATCTTGGTCATAACACGTAAGTCAACATTCCGGTCTTCTTAATGTCCATATATTTCTCACAGGACACAATCGATCCATCCTTTAGCACCTACCATGTTAGAAAGAAGACAAAGATAAATTAACTGATAATTCAGCGTAAAGTGTCTCAAATATAGGAAGACGAGAAAAATCATTGAGATCATGGGATAGCATTTTAAAACTATTTGCACGGGTTTATGGTTTAGGATAAGGCCAAACAAATATAATTGTGCTGTTCCGAAAACCCGACCTATCCTATTTTTTACCCGCCGACCCTTGACTATTTAGAGCTATGTAGACGCGGAAGTATAAAAAAAGAAAGAAAAACCCGCAAAATTACGTACGCGAGAAATAAAGAGAAATTACGCGAGAACTAGCGCGAAACCTATGACGTCATTTATCGTTGCACACATGTTACAAACAATATGACAGCCAGCGATACGCAGGTCTACTGTACTACATACGTTTTGCAAATGCGATCACAGCAAGGAAAGATCGTTGTCTGCTGTAAATCGGAAACTGACTTTCGAACAAATTCTTGAAAACAACCAAGGTTTTTCTCAAAATGAATGTAATTAGACACTCCACTCGGGTTCACTTTGCCAGTATTGCGGCTTGGCCGTGGTTTGAAGTCCAGCAGATAAATATCCAAGTAGGCGACGCTACAATGAACTTCGACGTGAAATACATTTAGTCAGTGACCATGGTTAACTTTTATTTTTAGCGACTGCGAAAGTTGAGAAATTACGAAAGCCAAGAAAACCGTTGATGCATTTGAAGTTCTAATGGCGGGCGACCGGCAGTTTGAACCACCCATGGACGTAGCCATGCACCACCGAAGACAAGGAGGTCTGAAACGGGACTGTGATTTAACGGTAGAATTTGCTGTCAAAGAATTACGATTCAGACAGTTCAGTTTCTATGACATTCAAACAAACATACACGTCAACCAGTAATCCAATCTGCTGATGGTAATGTTAATAGCTACAGGGTTTGAACCTCTGAAAAATGCGTATTTAAAAATAAAAATATTTTGAAAAAAAATTCCCTACTGACCTATCTACCCTAATTTTGAAAACCGTGTTATCGGAACAGCACAATTTTTTTGACCTTATAACATATAAGGCCAATAGAAATTATATCCATTTAGATCTCGAACTGTGAAAGAATCTCTCGAAATGTTCAATGAAAAAGCAAAAGCAACACATATCGGTGGAATCATTGTAAATATGAGAAGTGTATTTCCACATCGTTTAAAAGCGAGAAAATTTTGACTGCGTGATGAGTATCCTTTGAAAGTGCCAAGTGCTCATAGCATCTCAAATTGAATACATAATTCATACCGTGCTCACTGCGAGACCTCCTGCACACTTCAGCGTATTTTCCACTTTCTTTCATTTTCCTAAAAGCAGCATTGAACCAGTCCAACACGTGGCTATCCTTTCGCACTCCCAAATGTCCACCATCAGTACAACGTATGACATCCCCTATTGGTTCCAGTCCAGGCGGTGTGCCGCCATACATAGTTGCCTTTTCAACACCACCCTCTTCTGTGAGAAATTCCAACTGCATAAACAGTGCATCAAACTGAGGGTGAAATGAAAAAGATTGATTCTGCTATCAGAGAAACATTAAATGCTACTGCTTTGATTTCAAATATATTACAGTTTCGTCCATACCAGTGAATTTTGTTACGTCATCCACTAGATTATTACAGATCGTGCATCCGATTATCCAGCATTTTGGCCCCATTCCGAGCATCATAACAATACAAAGGTTTTGTTTGTAAACGAATAAAGGAGTGGGCATTTAAAAGGAAGAAAATTATAGGGTAAACCATCTAATACATCAAACGATAATTATTGACAATGGTTCACAACAACGATAATAATGCCTTTCTGTAAGATTTATCAACTTTTTTAGTCCTCCCGGACGCACTGGTTGTCTGCTCCACCTCGCTTGTGCTCATCATTCCCGTCCGAGGTAGTGTGCAGTATTAGTTTGTTTTCACGATGGTTAGCTTCGTTCATGTAGGTGAAAAAAAAACTAAGTGCGCTGGAAAATGCCAGTATGCCACTACCTCTCAATACTCGCACACCCCAAATGGGGTCTGTGAGTATTGAGTGGTAAACTTCTTCTTTTTTTATTTTCAATTCGTCAAGTGGAAAAGTCATCAAGTCACTGCGACGCAGGCCAGTAGGGGGAAAGTATATTGTGGACCATGATGAAAATCTTGAGAAGAAAGGTCGTACTATCGAAAATCTATACAAATCACCGTATTTGAGCCACGGCTTTCAAATTGGTAGATGATGCAAGGTTAGACACACGGTATATCATGTACGTCAGTGGTCATGTAAACGAAGCTGGTGTGAAAAAATTACTCTCATTGACCATCAATAGGCCAACAACGGCAGCTGTCATCAACCTTGTCAGGAAGCGTCAACGGAAATGACTCCGGTGTCATTAAAAGTGCTGATCCAAAGTTTGCTAAGACCAAAAATCATGACGATGGTGGTTTTTTTGTTGATCAAACATCTCGGCTACCTATTTCCAATGCACTGGTTGTATATTGGTGACAACTTTCATCATCAATTTAGACTAGTTCCCGAATACGCCGCTCTAGTATGTTTGTCAAGGGTATGTCGAGTTTCCCGTCCGCCAAAGCACAGTAGCTCTCCTCAAGCTCTTGTCAAGAAGCAATCGAAAATTAAATTTATAAACTGAAGAACTCTGTTGGTATTGTTTGAAGTTAAATGATTTCATGAAAAATCCGTTTTAAGTATGCCTGGCATTTCACATGTTTCAGCGATTTAAACGACATGATGCTGAATGTTGATGTTTCAAGCTCAATGTAAACGACTGGGTGGTAGTTACTTTCCGTTTCATTTCTGTCGGCAATACAGTGCTATGACGTGAGAATGGGCGAATGTTTGTGAGAGCTTATCTACACATGACGAAAACCTCAATTGTATAAAAAATAGGCCAAGTGGGTATTTTGCTGATTGCGGGCTGCGGGTTGCTGGCTACAGTTTTCATAATTATGGGCAATATTGCATAGTAAAAAGATTATTTAACATTAAGGAATCTCTTTCTGAAAGTGTGTTTTTAGAAATATCGCATAGGCCTGTAAATCAATATGAGAATCGAGCTGCTGCCATGACCTTACAAGTAATCATGTGGAATGTGCGTTAGGAGGAGAAAATGAGCAAATATAATTGGCTAATTCAAAGTCTTGAGTGAGCAAACACTTTATTGGAACATAAAATCATGGATGAAAAAGAAATAGCAACGAATATGTACTTCCCGTGAGCAATTGAACGGAAACAATGTCAATTTCACTTATAGTCAGGACTCTGTACGCCACAGGCGGCGACGTCTAAAATCTTTCCTTTTTTATAATCTTCTGTAGCTGCGTTTTGTTGCTCACGATTTTTTTAATATAAGAGTGGCGTATCGGCTACATAGACTGGTGGAGAAAGTCAGGTAAATTTCCAAAACATTAGGTTTGAACGGTCGTTGTGTTGTACGTAGTCTCTCAACTCAGGAGTACAGACTGCAGTGACATGCAGATTACCTCTTTCTCGCCGTGCCTGATCGGTTCTATAAACTTAATAGCCCTAGGCTAGAGCATGGAGCTAACTTGGCTAAGAGTATGACGAGAGTTTCTGGCTTTGGCTACGCCGTTTGGGAGGCGGCGAGGCCAAAGTCGGACACTCTTGCCATACTCATAGAGCCAAAGACTTGATTTCGATTTGTTCTTGTGAAAATTGCACTAAAAAATTGTATAATAATAAGGTTATTCACAAAATACCGGGATTTATGTCGTTGTACATCGTACGCTTCTGTATTATCCGAGACGCGTAGTGTGGAGAACAATACCTCCAGTGCGCGATCGGACATAAATCTCGGTATTTTGAGATTCAATATCATATTTCCGTATTTACCGTTAAGACATCGAAATGCATATTACTTGAAGTAAATAATAATGATAACTGTCATGAAGTTTCATGGCACTGGTAATCTTGAGACATAAAGAAAAGTTAGTCTAAAGATTGCAAGATACGTAAAACTTAACAAAGACACACAGACAAAGGCTCAGACAGAGAAAGACAGAAACACAGACAGAGACACAAACACACACACAAGAGGTTAATAACTACTGTAGAGATTACAGTTGTCAAATAAAAATATATTTGCCTTGAAGTGATTATATAACAAAATAATGGAAAAGTATATCATTACTTTGTATTTGAACTAATTTTATTTATTATATTTATTATTTATAACGCTCTGCTTTTAGCATCGAGCATGCAATAAATATAGGTCTATATATATATATTCAATATATATATATATTCAACACGATTGGAACTAATTTGGGATAACTGGATTTTCATATCTTGCAAAATTCTCAAAATTGTTAGGTGCCATATAGCTGAACGTTGCAATATCGCAAATTACTCATAAAAGCAAGTGTGTAATATAAACAGAAAAGCAGATGACATAACATTTGTAGACTAAATTGACATTACTTCACCATCCAAATATCCCAAATTAGTTCCGATCGTGTTATATATATATATATATATATATATATATATATATATATATATATATATATATATTTATATATATTTATATATTTATGTATAAAACATTTATCACTGTAATTTATCGTTGAATCTAGTTGCAGTTTAAATATTTGTTAAATGTCCAAATAAGTTAATTTTTGTGATTTTATAGATTTTTTAACGCATTCACTGAATTGTTCGAGAATATCTCTTGCTTCAATGATTGATATAATAAATTTTACCTTGTTTTCATTAAAACCACGAGGAATATCGGTGAGGAAATCCATGAAATGCATTCGATTGAATGTTAGTGCCTGAGCTCCATCGACGTTATTGGCGACAAGACATCGTCTGGTACTGTACCAGCCTTTCATGAAACCTGTGTGAGAAGTGACTTTCAAAATTTCCCGAATATAGCAATGATGATATTTCGAGGGAAGAGTTACTTTAAAAATACTCTCCCGAATATAACAATGAACATATTTCGAGACATAAGATTCTGTGTGGTAATCATCTGTCATGTGACACTGACTTGAAAAGAAAACAATTATGTGGTGGAAAATGTCTGGAATTTTGATTACGTCAATTTGGTAACCTATCGACGGAGTCAGAAAGTATAATCATTATGAAATGTAAGAAAACACTTACCTATAGTCTTACCACTTATATCACTAGGATCAAAATTTCCCGGGTTTCCAACGGGAACAAAGAATCGCGACTCTCCGCCATAATTCAGGAAAGTGTCGGATAACTTTACGGTGTGCACAAGCTCACTTGTCTTCGTAAAAGCGCAGCCGTCGAAATATCCAGCAAGTAAGCCTTAGGGAGAGAAAAAAATGAAATAATGACAAATTAGAGAGGGTGGATTTAGGTTCCAAGACAAGAAATTGGCCTTTTCAATCTAACAGTTTTCCGGTGGTTAATAAGCTCCGAACTCCCGTACATTCTACATTTTCTGAAAGCCTAGATATAGGGAAACATTTTGGTAACCACAGTGTTGTCATTGTTTACATAACTATCACGTGAAAGGTAATTTGTATAACCTTTCAAAAATCTGTTTTCGCTATGTTTTGTCTCAATACTTCAAAATATCTGACTCAAACTTACTGGAATGCAAGCTGTCACAACGCTCTTCAAAAGTGCGTCTCAGATTGTTTATATCATGCTTACTTTTTTTTGGAGCACAATTTTAAAGAAATCTACTAGGGTTAAATTTACGGATCTGGAAGTTTTTCTGGCATAAAATTGTTTACAAGGTTTAAAAAACATTCTACGACATTCTTTGAAAGATCTTCAAGACATGGACCGCTTGCACTCACACAATTTCAACCACATCACAAAGCGTTGAAACAAAACATAGAGAATACCGATTTTTGAAAGGTTATGCAAATTACCTGTCACGTGACAATTAAGTAAACAATGGTCACGCTGTGGTTACCAAAATTTTCCCCTTTATGTAGGCTTTCCGAAAATATATAATTTACGGGGGTAAATCATGTTAGCTTAAAAAGGTCAATTGCTTGTCTTGGAACCTTAAGTTCTCTACACTTGAATGTTTTTTCGTTGCTCTTACCCATTTCGCGAAAGTACTTAACAATTGCGCTATTAAACATAATTGTTAACTTGATTCCAAAACAATGATTTAGCTACTACGTTTACTCTGTATGAAATGTTACTTGGCGAAGATATTACCCCAGTCACATTACCCAGGAATCATATACTGTTTACTTAACACTGTAAAGAACTGTTGCGATTGAGGTGCAAATTAAAAAAAAAAGATCTTCCATGACAGAAAACAAAGAAACTGTGTTCATCTCTCCATGATTTTGTGAGAATATGCCACAATACACAACTACAGTCTCAATATACCTGACTTTGTTGTGGACTCTCCATATACAAGATTTTTTCTCTTATCATCTATTAGCAATTTGCATTATTCCGTGTAAATTATTCGATTTCTGGTCTAGTAAACTGTCATTGTTGGTTGCGGAAGATATTTACTCATCAACTTTTACATATTTCAGATTTTGCTGTATTTACCTACTCCAGCAGCTTCTAAGTCACTTGAATGATCGGTACGAAGACACATGTTGTAGGGCACATCTTGCATAACACACTTCTTATTTGCTTCCTTGCAGACTTTTTCGACAATAAGAAAAAGAAGATAGGAATGTTCAGAGCTTTACAAGAAACAGATCGAGTGAAACACTTACTCAAAATCCGTAAAATAGCTAATCAGTGAATCTAAATTATCGAGACCCATTTATTTGCCCGTTATCTAATGTGTTCAATCTGGTAGAATATAGTGTCCCACTTGATTGAAATACTGAAGTATATTACTTGCTAAGCCGCCTTTTCTGGAGGGGAATGCCTGATGCACTAAAATAAGCATATTGTTGTCATGGAGAGTGGAGTAGATGCTAACAATACACCATACTTTTTCATGATAAATTCAAAAAGGGATAAACATGTATTAAAAATGATTCATCGACACCAGGCAAAATTCAGGACATATTGAAATTTATACCTATATTCTTAAATATGAACATATATTTCCGCGATCAACAGCATAGATTCAGACAGTCATGAGAAGAATACTTTTTAAAAACTACATAAATGCATTTTAAAATACGCACTTCCCTTGGTTGTTCAAATTGGAACAGCCTCCCGGCGCATTTTCAACAATCGCGGAAAATATAAGAAATTCGTGATTTTCTTGGTCTTTGTGACGTTATTTTTTAAGCTTTGACAGAATGTTTCAACAAGTACCAATAATTTCTCTGATATTATAGCATACTGAAAAGCGGGAAAACATATTTTTAAGTTAAAAAGGGCAGTGGGGTATGCCACGTTGCCAGGAATTGCAAATATGAGCGTTTGTAACCTAATTCAACGGGAAAATTGTATCTGTCTTGAACAGATCAATCCTTTCGATAATTTGTGAGTGTTATAGTTAAGGTAGTATGCACCTCCAAAGTGAAAGACTTAAACTTTTGCTCAAACTTTCCTCAGTGAAACTTTCAACCATTCTCTTACCAAATCAAGAATAAAAATCAGGTGTCACCATGCAAACTTTGGTACTAGAGAGACAAATAACTTGCGATTTCTCGATATTTGAAATCCAAAATGGCCGCCATCCCTGTGTTAACTCTATGGGAAAAAATAAAATTTTCAATTTTCAAAAAGCTAAGACCATGAAAACTTTTCTTTCACCAAGAGCTTCAAAATGAGCCCCCACAAGTGGTAGGTCAGAAGAAAATTGATAAAATTTGAAGGCCCGAATTTCTGTCTCCAAGGTGCGTTCTACCTTAAGCCAAGGAGTGTAATGGAAGTACTCTTGTTACAAAGAGTTTACATCATTCATGTATTCCGTATATCATAAAACATTGTTCATATACTACCTTCCAGTACGAAATCTTTGAAGAAACCTTTAAGTTCATGATCCTGCTCGTCTCTGTGTTAAAAAGAGACGAAAGCACAGATATAATTGATACGTATTTGATCCACATATGATTATTATTACACAACCTCAAGTAAAAATTGGAGGGGTTCGCTCAAATAATATTGCTGCTTCATTTATAGAGATGAAACATGTTGCATAGTAAACATAAAGCTACTGCACATATCTTAAAGGTAACTGTATCAAATTTAAATTAGAAGCTCCATTTATTTTATAGAATGAAGGGAAGGTTAATATTAAACACTTTCATGCTTCTGATTTGATTTTTGGGCGTCTTCGCAAATATGATCGAAATTAATCTGCGATTATGGAATTATGTTAATATCACATTGTTCCATATGTACCGCATTGAAGCGTGTGTTTTCATGTACAAAAATTGGAGAAAGAATAAAATCAAACATTTAAGGCTTTTCTCACACATAAAACCACGAGCAGTTGCACGAGGTCTCGTCAGCAAATGTGTAAATCCTAGAATCTGCTTCTTCCTGCAGTCGATCAATTATTGTATTTCCTACAGTCTTTGCCATATGTAGGAACATTATCATCGACAATGCCAAATCTTCTCGGCTTCTGACATTCTGAATAGCAGGGCGAAGAAAAGTTCCAAACCCGTACTGCCAGATATAAGCACAGAAAACTCAATAACAGCCATATTATGTACTCTGATATAATTGATGTTCAATCACGAGGAATTGCACTCTTCGTGACCGCAATTTTTGACCAGGATCCGGCCTTTAAATCTGAAGCCTTTGATAGTTTGAATGAGATAAACGAAGTCATGGAAGAAAATTTCAAAACGGCAACATTTAAAGCGAATAATGCCGATCTAAGGTCAGCATCAAACCATGCAGGCACGTAAACATAACTTGAATCAGCATGAGCTAAATAACTCCTATGCATACTTCTCGCTAAGTCCGCAGAGCATACTTAAAGGTCAAGACAGCTTACATGTAAACAAACTGGTACGGTAGTATAGCCGTAAAAACCCGTAAGGGATAATTTGTAAAGCAAATAATATATCTACGAAGATTTGCACTTTAATTTACAATCATGGTATCATAATGAGCTGACCGGTATTAAAGTGAATGTGACCGAATATGTCGACAAAGTTCAACATTGTTGAAATATGATGTAGAAAATATCCTCAATGTATTCGAAATTGAAATTAAAATATTGTATGAAAGCCGAATAGATGCCTGCAGAGCATTTCATACGTTGTAACTTTGGAAACTTTTTTTAAAGTACAGACATATATCAAATACCCAATTATTGCGGTTTGAATTTGAAAGTTTAAATCGTCATTGGAAATTTTATTTGCTGAAGCATGCATTTTATGTTCAATAAACCATAATTTACAGATATCGGCACTATATTATAATCTAACCTGGTTGACGTAACGCGACATCATTGCACGGGCCACGGGAACATGGACTCGCCCAGACATCAAAGCGAGAAGACGCTGTGATTGCCATTGAGATCCAAGCAGAGATTTGAGTTGGTCATTGTATAAAGGAAGATAATTGACCCGACGTTGATAAAGGTCGTTGTATTCCACACCATTGGTAAACAACGACCCTGCAACAAAGTTGAGTGATAGAAAATTTTATGAATAGTAATGTCCGGGTGAATAATAGCTAGCGTCAAATGATAACAGTAAGATAGGGTAACCTTTAAACTACGTTATCTCATTGCCTTTCCGGTTGTAATCAGAAGGTAACTTCAGAGTTGTAGATGAGGAGAATCAGTTTATGTCATATTTTAGATTTGACTTTCATATATCATGAATTCTCTGGATGACGACTAGGTATTTCAATGAAAATAACCCTCATATTCATTGTATTTGCTTCATTCTTGATTAATGTCAGCCCAACAAAATACAAATGTACAGAAATTATCGCCGTTTAGAAGACCGGGCGTTTGATTTATTGACATTTACGGGACAAGTGACATTGCGACTAGTATTAGTGACCTCCAGTTTGGCCGAGACTGGCAACTGTCATGGAAACACTCTTTCAAAGCAGGCGTTGATTTATATTCAAGCTTTATTATTAAACTCATAAAGTAACCGTTCGTTCAAAATGTAGTGCTTCACATAAACAACAGTTGATATACAATATGTATATACAATATATATATATATATATATATATATATATATATATATATATATATATATATTTATATATATTTATATATGTCTGTGTGTATGATTCTTGCTATGATTTATCTTTTAATGGTGGCTGCCACTATCGACCCAGCTGAAAATCGCTGATACGAAGACGATAAACATTCGAGGGGTTTAAATGGCAAATTACTGCAATTTCATTCACAATGCCCTAGTTCTCACATCGCAAATCCATTGAGAGCTCAAGTTGCCAAGAAGAGCTATCCTTCAAGAAACAAGAAACAGTCTCAGTTATTACATATGTAACTTTAAAGCTCAAAATTGAATTGTTTTTTTAAATGCCTCAGCTATTACATATGTATAATAGCACAGGTCTATACTGAAATAATCTTTAAATTATTGAACATCCCTAGGTTCAGTATGCCTTTGCGATTATACATTTAAAGATTATTCCTAACAACGTGAAAAGTGTTACTATAAACGTACCTGCCGTAGTATGACTTAAGTACAGTAGAGCAAGAGCTACGAACAACTTCATGTTGAGCTCCAGAGTAACAGAGTTGTAATAATGAGAACAATGATGCTGACATGAGTACCAATTGTATGCTAATTCAGCGTACACACTGAACTGACAATGATTTATATATTTATAGGGGAACAGTCTCAAAGTTTGTGACTGAGTTTACATTAACAAAGTTAATTTTTATCGACCTTCTTTAGCATTACTTCTGTGCAAAAATAGGTTGCGATGGGTTTATTCATAGCGTGTCAGCTACCCAGGATGATATCTGATCCATCAGAGAAAGAAATTAATTTCCCTACAGTGCAAAACTTGTTTCAGACATACATGTTTATTGTACATACCGTAATGTTCATATTGAATTTCTCGGCCATTAAAAACATAACTGTATCTGCAATACGTAAAGCTCTGAGTTTGAACTTGTCTAATTGAAATTTGCAGTTCGAGTGGTGAATTGACGGACTTAAATGTTTCATTTCTTTAACATCAATGGTCAAACTACCACTCGACCGAGCCACGTTACAATATATATTCTCGCAGTTTCCAAACTTATAATTCAATCATAAAATACATGTAATAGAAACAAGTAGTTCAGAGTATGGATTGCAAGTTTCACTGGAATTATTTTTGTTGATTTCTCAACAGTTTTCTATTTTGATTTTTGAATAAAAATACCCTGAAATTTCGTCATAATAGGAGGAAAACCCGACATTAATTTTAGCTCAAAGAAGCAAGAACAGATAATGTAGAATGTAATGAAAACTCGATACATAATAGTGTGCGAAATCTAACTTTTTCTGGGTTTACATTTTAATGCAGGGAGAGACTAAAAGATAGTCACAGGACACTTGAATATTTTCTTTTTTTTCTTCGAGTAAATTACATTTTTATACAGAGTAATAAAGGTCAGGCGAACCAAGCGTAGTTCAACAACATTTTTTTATAGTTCTAATGTGGATATTCCATTCTATTGTTTTACTCAATTCCACCTACTTTTCAGTTATAGTCACTGCATGAAATCCCTATAATATTTATTTGGTCAATCAAATAATCTTAAGCTCCTCGTAAACACTAACCTTGAAGAAAATAAGCAACCAGAAACGCCATGATATGCTTGAAAACGTGCAATCCAAAGGCCATGCTTAATGGTAGCTAGCTAAATATACTGTGTTCGTCCGGATTAATCAAAAGCATCCTATTGAAAGCAATGACTGTACCATTAGTTTTTATTTTAACCTTATCGATGGAATTCTTCAGGTTGTCAGACTGTGATTTTTACCGCAAAAGCGAAAGGAATAACATCATATTACCGTCTCTACGACTGAAATGATTGATTTTCGGTCAGTATATTTGCAACATGATTTACAGTGATCAATGACTAATGGGTCGATATTTCTTAGTGCAGAGGCAATTCTTTTTATCTGAATTTTGTGTTCACACACACTGGTTTATAAAGGTTGACATATCTTGCACAGGGATCTTTAAATATAATGACGTATGTGAAGACCTCAAAGTGGTCCCCGACTTCAAAGTGGTCCCCGTAGTTGTAATTGAACTAAATTTTTACGCAGTCCAGGGATTTTTTCATATATATATATATTTGCATAAAGTTGTTGAACTTTGTAACACTGCCAATATTAATACTAATCTGTTATTTTGGTCCTTTTGATATATGCGCTCACTTTTATTACTTTTTCAAATTTTCGATACATTTTACCATGCGAAACCAGCCCAAACTGCACGTCAATTGTTTTCACCTGGTTAAGATGTCTCATATTAACATCATGGGAGTTTGCGCTGCACACAGCTGATCACTGTACGAATCTCCATGGCCTACCAGTACCCCATCAACCTCAACCAATATCTGAGTGAGTACCAGCTCAAATACTAACCTTGTTGCTCGACGTTATATTTCATGCGAGTACTGAATGTCTTCATCCAAAATCAAATTACACTGAGTGAACTTGCACAGAAACATCGCAATTCAGCCATATTGGAACGATGATGGCCCTGCGTACGATGCTGTGTGTTTCCGGCGTTATAACGCAGAGCAAGAACGATGGAAGTGCGTGTGCTCATAAGCTGCTGTAAATCTCTTTGCCAACTTAGATTTATTTTACCTGTCCGTAGTATTTTGGGGGAAAGGGTTTTAAATACAGTTCGTCAGGAATTTATGATGATAGTTGAAAGAGTAGAAATATACTCCAACACCCGACCCTAGCCCACTATTAAAGCCCAAGGGCTGTATCGTGCACGCACAGGAAAGCAAATTTACAAACGACATCAAAAGAGGCCTAAAACTGCAGCAAGTGAAAATTAATACAGTAAAAAATTGGCCGACCAGCGAGAGATAAAATACTTGTTAAAAGGCAGAGGATAAAAACTGCAAAAAGTTAAAACAAATACAGTAAAATACTGACTGACCAGCGGGAGATAAAACACTTGCAAAGCGCAGAGAATAAAAACGCATGCGTAGACGTTCGGATGCAACCCTTCATCAGTACTAAAACTCGCTAGAAAACGTAGAAACACAAAAGATAAAAACAGCCAATCAAATAAGAGAACGGTCAAGTGCATTAAAATATGTGGTCATTCCGGCTGGTGCCAGAGTTCCAAGTTTGAAAATGGTGGCCTGTTCGAGTTTATGGCGGGTAGAGTCCGGTGATGGAGATGATAGCGGACACTACCATGTCAGACCGACCCCCGGGGACCGACCGCGGTGGGGTGGTGTATAGAAATGTTTCGCCACCGGGTATGCAAGTTTGTTGTCGGTCACGGTGCGAAGGTGTTCAGCAAAGCGATCGCCTAGGCGACGCTTTGTTTCGTCAATATATAACATGCTGCAGCGTCTACATTTGATGCAGTGAATGGAATTTCTCCTCAAGGACTGGCAAAATCATTTTGTTGATTCTCATGCAGATCAGATACCAGTGTTTCCATGCAGGTATTGTGATCGAATATTTATTAGCCATGCGACGAGATCAAGTCACAAACTCTCAAAACACTCAAAAGGTACATTTGAATGCGATGTGTGCAAGAGTGTCTTACCCAGTCGCGGTGCCCTAACCCTTCGTAAAACCATCCATAGTGAAAGAAAGCTACAGTATAGATATTGTGACATGAAGTTTACAACAAAAGGGATCAGATCAGATCATGAAAAGATAGTGCGCAGGTAAGTGTCGGCTGTCTGTACAGTCTGCGGTGACAAATTTCACACACGGTCACATATGTCTAACCATCTAAGGCATGCTCACTTGGGCCATGAATTTCAATGCTCCTATTGTGAAAAGAAATTTTACAGTGAGTCTAAATTGAAAGGTCATTCAGAAGTCCATGGTGAGTTTTACAAGGA
Source organism: Ptychodera flava (assembly GCA_001465055.1). Taxonomy (NCBI): domain Eukaryota; kingdom Metazoa; phylum Hemichordata; class Enteropneusta; family Ptychoderidae; genus Ptychodera; species Ptychodera flava. The sequence goes on from LD353350.1 coordinate 74,224, forward strand.
ATACACTTGCTAATAATGCAGCAAAGTTTTCCACAAGAGATCTGAACATACCAAGCATCTTCGTAGCCTGAACGTCTTTGTGACGTTTGCGGGCGCTGCTTCAAATCGACTTCTAATTTATGAGTCCATGCTCTGACTCATCAAAAGCCCACACTCAAATGTGACTAAAACATACGCTAACTTCACACGTTCAGTCTGCACACAGTGATGAAAACTCTGGCAATGTGATGTACGTGGATATCGACGTAAACTGAAGACAAATCTTTAAACACACTAGAACACATCAGGTAGACCCATGAATGATGGTAATTTTTCACCTCCATTCAATTAGAATGTGTCCACAGCCACCCTTGATAACAATTGGTTTCAGCCAAACAACAGCGGTGAAAGGGTTAAAATTAGTGATGGTTTGAAACATACCAGAGCAATACGACATACAATATCTTTTGATTCATTCACAGAAATGTATTGTTCCAGCCAGAGCAAAAAAAACAGCTCTGCTATAAGTGAGGATTATTGTGCTTGTCTCTCAGCCAAATAATTTGACTGAATGACAAAAATGTTGATATTTTGAGCAAACATCGAATATATTTGACAAAACAAGACAAGAAACAACGCAATACTATACAACGTGCTTACGCTTGACTGAAATGCCGACTACAGGAGAGGCCTAGGTATGTTACAGGGGGCCTTAATGCGACTTTCAGATTGTAATTACAAGTTTTGAAAGGTATCAAAGTTATAATGTTGCTACATGAATATTGTTTCGGAATAGAAATACTACAGTATTCCTACACTTATGATGTTTAAGTTTGGCAACGCCTCGCAGGTTTCACCATATTCAATAGTTTCAGTAGCTATTTACCATCTATGATAATAAATTCAACATGTACATCAGATACAGTACATAGTAAATAAAACATTATGTGAATGAATGAAAGAAAAAATCACACTTCTTCCTTTCCATGATAATTACACTGACAGTACATCCAACATCAAGGTCATTCCCACACAGAAATTGATAATTTATCACTGCCTTCCAGTCTTTGTCACAAAACAGCAAAAGTAACTTTGCACCGTCAATGCTGAGGGTGGGTACTACCTGTACAGTAAATTCCTGTCAATCAAGTCTCCAGTAAGATAATAGGCACTGTACGTTGTGAGTTCAAATCTAAAGGAGACTTTACTGGAACTGAACCACAACATACAAATCCTCATTTATACTGGAACACACAGATCCTCATTTGATATGGTCACCACTATATTTCCTTACAGTTAATCGACAATCGACAATTGCACTGCCTTTTGTATAGGTACTTTCAGTCATTCTATGTCATAATATTTTCTTTTTAGTTACTGGAAGGATCAACACATGCTGCCCGAGATAAAAACACACCTGTAGCAAAGCTGTGCTGAAGTGTACTTTTATCCATGTTCACAAAAAGAAGAAATAAGATTAAGTTACGTCTTTATCACAAAATGTGCTTTGATTTCATAAATTTAAATTTAAATGTTTGGATTTTATGCAAAATATTGCGACAGTGTACAAAAATTTATCATACAAATTAAATTATATACACACTAAAGTTGTTTAATGTATTTAAAATACGTGTACGAATACGACCGAAAATATTTTCCGTAGAGTTTCAGTAAGACACGTGTCTCACACTTCATATATCCTCTGTTACAGTATCCTCTTGCTAATCATACGTTGACCAACCTACACACCAAATCCTTCGTCACTACCACTGTCAGAGGTTGCCTCAAACACAATGGTATCGCTGAAATCTTCTATGTCACTATCTCTGTGAAAATTATCATCATCATCATCATCCAATGAATTTGTCGACGTACTTTCTCCCAGAGCACTCTCTTCTACAGAATAGTTCTTTCTTCTTCTGTTTCTTTTATCCCTGATCTGTCAAGAAACAACAGAACCAATATTCAACAAAATCAGCAAAAGAATATGTCTCTTGATTGATGTTAAATTACATAAAGGATAGGTAATGATACCGGCAAAATACGAAGCTGTGTGAAGATGTAAACACGATCGGGTGATGAGGTTTGTATAATTAGCATTTAACTTATTAATCACTGATTTTGGATATCTCGACAACAGCTACGGGAATTCTGGTGAGGTTTAGTTTGTAAGTCAGAGGTATGGCTTCGCTTTGATTGTTAAATTGTAATGGAGGTTACGCATTTGTTTAGTGAGTGAGGGTGCGAGCCGCATCACACGAGTCGCGGCGCACCCTCACGAGTGGCAATACGTCCCAACCAAGCGCTGATATCGTGGTATAACCGATTTATCATATGCCCATGACCGTATATTTATGTAAAGGGTAATTAAAAATAAAGAAATTTTATTAGTTGTTGTCAGTCTTTCAAAGGGACTATGTTTTTATATTCTGCCGCTGGTCTGAGCGCATTTATACATGTTTGTTTACAACAGCTGATCAAGTCGTCGATCGCATCGTGTCGAGTGTATAGAGTCTACACAGGATTATTTCAGCGCAATTTACCGCAGTTCAGAAAAGGAATGGAGCCAATTTACTAATTCTGGTCACCGTCCCGGTGTTCTGGTGGATAATTATTACACGGACGATATTGTAAGTTTGAATTCACTTTAATAACTCTTGCTGAAACATGGCTGACGTGAACAGGAACGACGAAGTAGCGCGAAATACAACAGACTGTAAACATCAACTTTTAATTTTCTACAACAACCTGTCCTGTAACTCTCTTTAGATCTGAAATAAAGGAACGTTAAATTCATATGTACTAGTAATATGTTTCGTTTTATATCGGTAAATTTTGAATGAAGTGAAAAAGATGGATTTGATCGTTAAATGCAAAATGAACATCATAACATCAAAATCGGAAATAAACAACAATTGATGACGTATAAAGTGCCGTATCAGACTGATGTTTTACGTTCCACGTCACGACGCGTCAGAGGAGACACGGATACGGTCATGGGTATATGATAAACAGGAAATATTCAGCTATATCTGGTATATATGGATGAGCACGTTTCTTGGTTTTGAGAGAATAGAATGCCTACTTCAATGTATTAATTTTTCCTACTCAATTTAGTCCAACAATGAGCAATTACAGCATCTTAACTGTGCTATGAATGTCTAACTTGGAAATTAACAGATACGGAAAAAATTTGCACAGAAAACACAATTATGTCCTTCATGTTATTTCACATGATATCAGAGAGTGTTGACTTACCCACTCATTTCCTGTGTCGCGACTGGGAACTGGATTGTAGTCGGTTTTGTGATCGATAACGCATGTTGTTAGGGGATGTAAGTTATCGTCGTTGTTAAGAACTTTGGGAAGTGGTTCGTTGATGTAGTCGGCAAATTGACTCAAAAGGTGGTCGAATTCCTGGATCAACACTTTGAATTGTGGTCTATCTTTTGGGTTTTCCCGCCAGCATCGCTGCATAATGGCATACCTGTGTCCACAAGGTATCACACATTCATTGTTAGCTATTCGGCCCGTCAGAAATAGTACATAATTTTGTTTTAATGACACTCAACATGTTGATATTTGGGTTTATCATGATGAGGTAAGGCAAACAGAATATTTGAACGGTTGCCGGGCAATACAGAAATAATTTTAACGACTATAATGCTGATAATGCATCAATACAGCATTACTCAGTGATATCAGCCCCATCTGGAAATCGTCAATAGCGCGCAGTTCCAGATATACTGCGCAGTGTACCGAAGTGTTCAACGCGTGAAAAGATAAGCATCCCCGTCAGCGCGTCTGACTGCAACTTTTTATGAGCTGTCAGGCAACTTGTCACATGAAAAGTTTAACGCGCCAAACCCAAAACATTGTGGCGCGAAACCAACAACATCCACTCGCCAAAACAATTTTTTAAAACCACGCCTCCAAATGTATCATTTTTTTCGAGAAATGTGGTCTTTGTTGTACTCAAGGCTGACCATCAAATGCAAAGTTACGGCAGGAGATCTCATATACCGCTGTATTTCAAGTGCTCTTTCGCCACGCAAAGCGTGACTATATCTGCCATGGGGTTGAGATCTTGGGTCAATTTTATGTACCAGCCTCATCAAAGATCTGGATTTTGTGCGGGTCTTGTTCGTGCAGAAAGTTCACGAATTCATGGCAGTAGGCAATATTCGCATCAGTGAATTTCTCATAAGCAACTGGCGTCAATTTTTTGAACGTCCAGGGCCCACCCGATAGACGTGTTCTCACAGCTCGTCCAATCGTACTGATGGAGATATCACCATACTCCGCTATCTTTTCTTGAATAGCCCTGTACGTCATAGATCGCCGAGAGCGTTTTAATGTTTCAACCAGTTCAATGTCACCATCTTTAAGCTTCGGGTATGATCCCCTGTTTCCCTTTATTGGTTTACATGATACAAAGCGGTGCCATAATTTTCGTACCCCTTGATCACTAAAACGAAACTTTTCAGCGACCTCGCGAAATGGAGAAAAATTACCAGTAACTGGATCTCCAAGCAGCAGTATTTCCTGTACAATACAGTTCTGCAAATCTCGGGAGGTCGTTTTCCCCCTTTTCAATCTCCATCCAGTTAAACTTACAAAATTATATTCTGCCATGTCGCTAATTATGCCGGTCTGCTGACGTGAACGTGGCCGTCGAAGCTGTTTGTAAGCCTTGAAAGCGTGCAACAGAATATTATCATGGTGGGCGTGTCTTTGACTTTGCGGTTTGGTTTCGCGCCACAATGTTTTGGGTTTGGCGCGTTAAACTTTTCATGTGACAAGTTGCCTGACAGCTCATAAAAAGTTGCAGTCAGACGCGCTGACGGGGATGCTTATCTTTTCACGCATTGAACACTTAGGTGAACTGCGCAGTAATTGTGATGAAAACGAGAATGATGTCAAGTACTGCATGTTCTGAGTTCACGTCGCGAGTTGGTAAGTGGAAGGAAACGCATGCAATTGTTAAAGCAATAATTGTAAGAAAGAAGCCTGATATTTGCAAATGTCAGAAGTCAGAGTGTCGCCTCTCCGCTAGGCGACTGATGCCGTATGTTGTGGGTTCGAACCCGATTGAAAACTAGCTGTATATTCTATATCCTGTGGCGACGGCACAGCGTTGTATTTAAGACGATTGTGAGAGCGCGGCCTTTGTTGTTCTGGAAGGTATGTGATAATGTATGTCTGAACGAGGCAGAGCACTACCCGAATTACATGGATAAATGTACTACTGCATTCTATGAAAGTGAGAAAAGAATGGACACACGTACACCGACTCACGACATCCTTTTGGTTTCTGCATTCTGTACCCCTCTTTTACTGACGTCACCACTGAAGCTGCTGACATGCCCGGATATGGTGTTTCTCCCTGAGTGACGATTTCATATAAGACAATGCCGAAAGACCAACTGAAGAGGAAAACATTGACATTGTGTTAATGATAACTCGCTTCGGGACATAAATTTCGGGCTTTCAAATTTCATCAATTCTCTTCTAATCTACCACTTGAAGGGGCTCATTTTAAAGCTCTTAGTGAAAGGAAAGTTTTAAACGTCTTAGTTTTTCAAAAATCGAAAATTGCATCCACCGTAGAGTTAACATAGGGATGGCGGCATTTTGAATTTCAAATATCGCGAAATCTTATATAATTTGTCTCGCAAGTACAGAATTTTGCACGGTGACCCCTGACTCTTCTTTCTGCTTTGGTAAGAGAATGGTCGAACGTTTCATTGAAGAAAGTTTGAACAAAAGATTAAGTCCTTCACTTTCGAGGCGCATAGCACCTTACGGAAACTTCTGAAATTACTCTTCATTGTTCACAAATTTGTGACAAGAATATAAAATCATTTTGTCCCCTCTAAGGTAACGTTTTAGAGTAGACGTGTATTGACGATGATGATAATCACAACGATGATGATGGTGATGATTGGAGAGTTTTTTCTTAAATACTTACAGATAGTACGCGCGTACAAATTAAAAGGCCTGAACTTTTGCTCGAATTTTCCTCAACGAACAACCATTCTCTTAACAAAGCAAGAATAAAGATGTCATGGGTTACTGTGTAAATTTAGTTATACAGAAAGATGTTGCCTAACATTTACCGATATCTGAAAAATTAAAATTGCCGCCATTCGCATGTAAATCCCTTTCGGAAATTGAATTTGCGGTTTTCACAAACTAATACGGTAAAAATTTCCCTTACTCCGAGAGTTTCAAAGAGAGTCCCTTCAAGTGGTAGAGTCCGACCTTAACTGTAAAATTTGAGAGTCCGACTGCATGTTCCTGAAGCCCAATCTACCGTAAAGACCCATAAGCTGTATCTCGTCGTAGGTTTTTGACATCAAACCATCTTCCATTTCCCAAGATATTGTAGGCATGCTATCCATTAAAAAGTGGACTTTTCTTCATTACAAAACTAGTCATTTGTGACAGAATGGCAAGTAAACATAGCAGTTTTTTTTAAATTCAGAGCCATACATCCGTTAGCTAACGCTCTGTTATTGTTTATGTACATGCAACATATCAGCTCTTTTTTGCATCTGCATTAAGGTACCCATAATGATTGGGGCACAATTTCACTGCCAATCTTCAGATGACAATACCTGTACAATCATACTTCTGTATTGAATACATTAGTACTAAATAATTTTAGTTTCTAAGTAAAATCATGCAAAGAATACAAAACTTTGCAGCTAATGGGCCTTCAGCGAGTTTCATAATTCGCTGATGTTCGACATTTTTGTAATCAATAATATAGTAAAACGGCATAATATACTTTCATTTGAGGAGGACCTTGAACTTAAAACACCATTAATTCTTGGAAAGTTTCTAATTTTTATGAATCCAGACCAGCAATTATAGATTATCTTTGAAAAACTCTAACACTCGCAACTTTAGAGAGAGTATAAGTTGTGTTTAGGTAGATGTCATAGTTCACTTACACGTCACTTTGAATTGTACACAACCCTTCTTGGTTAGTTTCTAAGCTGACCCACTTGGCAGCTCTCCTTCGACCTGACGGCCATGCTGTCCACCCCTGCAGATATACATCATTGGCAAGTCCAAAGTCGGAAATTTTGACCAAGAGGTCATCTCCTACCAGCACATTTCTCGCTGCTAGATCTCCATGGACATATTTTTGCTGTGCTAAGAAATCCTGGTAGTAAAAATTAAAATAAGAATTAATATTTTCATATTGTTACAGTTTATTTGATTTATTCTGAGCTGACTTATACCAAACCAAAGTGTAAGCGCCATCTTATTTTCCTCTTTTAGTTATTTACTGGATTAATCAATAAAACTAATTCCGGAATCAATCCCAAAGACTAATTTGCAGCCATCGTTGATAAAGCAAGCGTAAAGAACCGAGGGCTAAACGCTTTCGGTGGAATAACAATAATGGCAAAAATGAAAACAATCGAGAAATGTTGTTTGCTGCAACAACAATGTTGTCTCGTCGATAAAAGTCGCGTCATAATTATATCTGCGAAGTTAGGGGAACTATCTGTACGTCATATGCTTAAAGTGGCGTAACCAACACACTTTTTTCAAAACAATATTTCTCATAAAAGATGACAAGGAAAGAAGAACATAGCGATCCGTGATACAGGATTATTTGGTACTGGTAATCGTAAACGAACAATTACGATACACGTTTTTTTTTTCAATTTTACTTTGGAACTAACAAGTTATTTTCCGAAGAATCGTCTCAGATCACCAGATGCTCTTTAACTATTGCTGAATTCTCGTATTTGTTGATGCATTTATTCAATGTTGTCATTTTTTTCCTATTTTGTTTCTCATTGATTTCTTTCTGGTGAAATAAAAGTTTGTGATATGAGGCGTCTACATGCGCACCCACTTACCATTCCACGGGCAATCTGCCTTGCAATCTGATAGTAATTCACTTCTTTCAGCTGGTAAATAGGATCACTAAACTTATTCTCATAACTTGGCTGCAATAAATAAAGTACGCGTTGTTGTTAATATCTGGTTTTCAACATAAGTAAAATTTTAGTTTCTGTTCAAAAGCACACTTTCCTAAAATTCGATAGGCAAACGCCAGATGGACATAATGTGAATAAATAATAACCTCTTTAGTCTTCCTTAGAAAATTCAAGAGATCTCCATACTTCATGTATTCTGTCAGTAAGATGTATGGCTTGTCTGCTGTACAACAACCCAACATCCGTAGAATATTTGGATGAGTCCCAATCTCTTGTAAAGTGATGATTTCACGCAAAAGGTCCTCCATTTGGTCACTATTTGTATCATCTGTATTGTAAAACCACACAAATACATCTGAATTTTTATAACCTTTTATGTATAAATTTGTCATTTTATTATGTGTCATGGTATTTCATGTCATTCTCAGAAAGTCCGTCAGTGAAAGGACCTCGAAATTGGCACGTTCGAACTGGCAAAAAACGTAACAATGGCCAAAAAGCATCACAGCTGGTTCAAATATATGCTACCGTTCCTGAACAGAAGGAAGCAAAGTAAACAAAATCAAGTGCTAGAATATTTACCAACTAAAGTGAGAATGAAAACAGTGTTGCCTGTTCGAAGACGGTACCTGTGGCGCTCAAACTCTGATTTCTTTGCACCATAATTATGGGTTTTTCGACGTACTGATTTCACGCAGTCGCTTGTTTGCTCAAATTCCGTTCTGCGCCCAACGCGACCCAAAGACGTTTATTTTTATGGTCATTTATGTCCATATACACACGTCTATGGGGGCGCTTTAGGCGCAGAGCTGAATTGGAGCTAACGAGCGACATTGTGATTCCAAGAGATTACTTCGAAAGTTGCAAAAGGTCGATTCGCTGATTACCAGAAAGGAGAGGTCAGTAACAAATCATCACTTATAATGTAAAAACCGTCAGCATCCTTTCAATTAAATAAAAATGACGGGAAATGTTAGAGTTGAAATTATTGCGTTTACTGTTGTACTTTTATGGATCTAGAGCTAGATAATTAATTTGATGCTCTGAAAAGGGGTCACATTGTGATATCCGTCATAGAAATCCTCTTCTTCGTCTCCGACGAAAGAATATTTTAAAACGTAAATTTGGTCACAAATGTTGCATTATCCGTGCCTTGTTTTGACGGCAATCAAAGACTCATTTTAAGACTCCCAGACTTATAAAGAGACAAATTTCGTTGCAAAGTGTTAAAAATTATTTTTTTGATTCCGACCTTATGATCGTTGTTGAAGTTCTAACACTGTCCCCAACATGCAGTGATAGATTTGATACAAACCGCTGTACCTTTTAACATCTTAGCTGCTACAATCATACTTTCACCATTTTTACCGATTTTTAGGGCTAGTGCCTCGTACACAACTCCAAAATGGCCGCTGCCGAGTTCATTTCGAATGATGAGATGTTGTCTTGGAAACTCGTGTTTTTCGACAACATTCTTGCGTCTCGCCGGTTTTGCTGTTTTGTTAACTGTGGAGAAAAGAAGATAACACTATTCGCTTTCTGACAGTCCTAGTAACAAATTTACATTTACATACTCAAAAATTTACATACGGGGAGAATCAACGGAAACAGTATAAAGCGCTAGACAAATATAATTTAAAGGAGGGTTCGTCCTGTCTGCATGTAGGACCCACACAATGGGTCCGTTGCTATGCACAACATATCCCAACATCGATCCCTAATATGCATTTCCAAAATGTTGAAGTGGCGGCTGCATCGAAACTGGTGACCGCGGCCGAATCAGCTCCGTACAAACGAAGGGCTGAAACCACAGTCTACTTGGCCAAGTATTCCATTGATTAAAAAGTTACTAAACTGATGAATTATAAACATACATCAAATACTTAATTTGCTTCACATTTGCTCGACATTCATCGCCAATTTCCGGAAAGCAGCAATGGACATCAACAAAAGCGCCTGCGTGATAACACACAAATATGGGTACGTCGGCACAGGTCCGGATTTTAGGAAACAGGCGACTGTTGTTACATTAGTGGTTGGTCACACGATAGGAACGAATCTCACAGATATTATTATATGTAATTTGTCCAACAGATTTGACTTGTGTACCAGCTAATGATGCCTGCCGGAAGTGCTTGAATGAAGAGATAACGACAGATTAATTACACAGGAAGTGGCTAATTTAGTTATTAAAGTCAGCAAGCTTAAAGGACTGTTTCTTTAGTGAACACTTGGAAATGCTAAAATATTTTAAGTACTACATGAGAGATGATTGGTGAAAATGTCAATTCCTGTAGTACAAGGCCAACACAGAGCAAAGCTGTTTATTACACTCGCCTGAATATGTGGAACTTTGTCCAATGTTACCTGTTAGAAAGAAATATATACATACATGGATATATATTGCAACATTCAACATTTTAAACTAAATTGTCTTTAATCTTGTCATTTATGTCATTAACAAATCGACGACTATTTCTGAATTCATTACAATCATATCAAAAGCTACGCATATGTACTATGTAGTAGGTCAATATTTCATAATTGAACTGTAATGGTAAATCATCAATGGCTTAAAATTTAGCGAGCATTACAAATAAATGTCAGAAAAAAAGGCTGCTTTACCTAGGGTGACCATCTGTATTTCCGATTCTGCATTGTTGAGAACTGTCGCAATTTCTCCATGTCGCTTGCAAAATCTTCTCATAAGTATACAACTAATCGCTGTCGTTATGGCAACAGAAGCTGCTACGACACCGCCGACAATAAAAAAGAACACCGTCGACGGTCTTCCAGTGTTCGGATACCGTAAAGTTATGACGTTTGAAGGAAGTCCTTTAGCTGTCGATAGGAGGTAATATATCGCATCAATTCGTTTCTCATGTTAGTATTTTTTGTACTGTAGATTTCATCTATTATACTCTTCCTATGAAGCAGTTCGTGGTGTTGTTGAGTCACGCCACTATATCCTGAAAAGCAGTTTTCATATGCAGTCGGAATTGCCTAGTTTTCTTTTTTGAAAGGGCATTTTTAACAGATTACAATTAATACTACTATCTATTAGGACTTCTTTTATTTAAATTTCAATATTTTTATTAACATAAGTAGAATTCATTCGATTACCTTTCAATCGCTCCAAGCAAGATCAGCCGATAAGTGGCCAGCTTGAGTGGACTAAATGTTCTATCATCACTTGATATCAAGTTTAAGTATGTGAGTAGGAAAAATTTACAGGTAGAACGAACTGGTTTGCCACAGAGTTTCTTTTTACTCTGTTTGACTCACTTTAACAAGATAATCAACATTTCTCTGTAAGGATATTTATGTATGATGTTTTGGCAAAATACGCATCCAAAAACTGTTGCTGAACGGGATTTGACCTTGGCAAAAAGTAAATGTGCCAATGACAGACACAAGGGCATGATTTGTGTCTTGAGCTTTCTGTATTTTCGGCTTTCCACGATCTCTACACAACACCAAATTTATATCAAATGGAGTGTACGAATCAAGAATACATTTTAAATTACAGATATAAGACGGAAGATTAATAATGGACGTGTTTTAATTGTTCTTTGCACCTGTGTTTGTTAATACCGCTATGAACAACGACTGTACAAGTGTTTCCTTCGCTTGATACATTTAGAGAGAAAAATAATAACAACAAAACGTTCTTCTCCTAAAACAGAAACAAGCTTGCAAGCCATCGGTTTCGATTCGACACTCGACGCTGCTCTGGTACAAGTTTAGTGCCGTTATAACCGTGTAAGTCTATGATAACAAGTTGTAAAATATTATTAACATCATGATTATATCTTAATAGCTTCAATTCTGAAAGTGAATTCCGAAAAGAGAATTATATTATTTCATTACCTGATGTATAATTAGCAATCGTGTCCATGTCTCTTTTAGTTGTGTTGATGATACTACTTGTCGTTGAGGTCGTTTGGGCTAAGAGTTCAACAGTTAACAGCATTTCTGCCGGTAGTCCTAACTGAGTCTGGTGGTAGATATCCCTCACGACGGGGATTACCTGACAACCATAAATAATGAAATGACAAAAAGTTTTACTTCTTGTACACTAAAAGCATTTGTTATCATTATAAAATGGAATTAGCAGGAAACTTTACTTCCAAAAGACGGACATTACTGTATTATCACACTCTCAATTGTCATCAGTGAAGCTAACGAACTGAAAAAGCTGAACCGATTCAAAGCTGCCGAATACTTACAATAATCCGATATTTAGCATGCATAACCAAATAAACTTCGAGTTCTTGCATTAGTCTGCCTTGACCAGTTGAAATTGCCTGTAATTTATGTTTGAAGAAAAATATTCATTATTATCATTGAGTGTTATAGAAAGACCAGATATGAACTGTAAATGCTCACGTGTTTCATTATATATTGAAGTTATGTGTAAATTTGAACCTTTGCCACATGTTTGCAACTTCATCGAAATTATTATGATCA